>JAQIUQ010006768.1:0-26710 GCA_030378365.1 Hybognathus amarus
TTACAGTATTTGCAATTTTTTTAATTTATAAATTGTAGTGCACAGTGTTTATTATAAGGGGTAGAATCCGCACCTCAGTACTCACTACTCACTACTCATGAGTACTTTTAAATAAGCTACTTTTTTACTCTTACTCAAGTACTTTTTACTGTACTCACACTACATTTTTGAAACGTAATGGTACTTTTACTTGAGTATGTTTTTTCAGTACTATTTCAACCACTGGCTACACAATTTACACACATTTTAAATAATATTTTTGTTGTGGTGCCTATGAAAATAGTTCTGAACAATTTAAATGTATTAAATTGTATATTAAATAAATAAAATGTAAAAAAAATATAAATAAAAAAAATAGTTTTACTCTGCCTATTTTTTTTTACTCATTTACCCTGACTAATCCGATCAGAAACTGAAGGACTGGAATATCCATAGACAGTAAAAGGGAAATATCAGTTGTTTTAACAATTCATTAAAATGAATCGTAAGGAGTCATTAGTTCGCGAATTGGACGTGTCCTCATCGGATGTGTGTTGGTACGCGTTGTGTTATTATCCCGGCAGGCAGCTTGGACATCCAACAAGTGTCAGCACAGAAAATATTTCATCACTGGATAGTTTTTTTCGTTTATTTAAAGTGTGGTTTAACTTAGGTCCGCTGAATGTGCGAAACTTGGTAATGCAGGAAAAAAATATATCCAAATGCTCCAAATGAAACTATGGTCCATTTTTTCTTTTTTTTTTTTTCCTTTTTTTTGTTTTACCATTTGTTCATTTGATTAATATGTGCAGGGAGAGAGAGCAAGAATCATAGACAGGCAAGAAGACGCTTTGGAGACGGTGGTGAGGCCTTCTTATACTGTATAGGCTATGGGTGAAGCCTTGTTTACACTTTCGCCTGGCTCCAAAGAGAGAAGAGTGAGTGCGCGCGCTCTCTCTGCTCGTAGTTGCGCCCTGTCACATTCAATTCCCATCCCGCAAACACAACTGCGTCATGTCCATATAGCCATCATGCCAGATATTTTGCAGATAAAATGCAATTGTAAACATTTTATTTCATTACTATTTTGTAATGAACATTCACCCGCCAGTGGGGCGGTTAGCCTTTCGAAGATTTACTCGCTAAACGGAAAATCTTTGTGTTTAATGTTCTGTTAGGGTTTTAAGTGTTTCCATCATCTTTTTTTGGGTCACCACCATTGTGTTCAAGAGTAGATCCTGTTCAGTCCAGTTCAGTTTATTTTCCTCAAATGAATAGAATTCAATTTATTTCCTCAAATGAAATTAGTTACTGTAAAGATAACAGTAAAGAACAGTTAATTTAGAGCTTCTGCTGTTTTGCTGCTGTTTTGCTTTTTTTTAAATTACAGTATAATTGTAAAACCAAATTGGCAACAAATAGTTTTCGTGGTCATTTTCAATGGAATGTTTACTGTAGCTTCAGGGGTATATAAAATAATTTTAATTCATAGTTCACATGAACCTAGGAAAGTACAGTAAAACAATGTTTTTTAAAGGTGCTGTATGCGTTTTTAGCGGCCCCTGAGCGGTGATGTTTCAGAATGCAACAAGAGCGCCTCGTGCGCGTGCTAGCTCTCAAGAGCGAGCATTCACTACCGGCTACACAGAGACTTTCAACGCAATGGAGACAGTATCACACACAACATGCTGGAAACTAATGTAAACTCCCACTGCAGTTACAATAATAGCCTACTTTTATCAGCTTGACATAGTGTTGTCACGATACCAAAATTATTGTTTCGAGACCGATACCAAGTCAAGTATTGCGATTTCGATACTTTTCCGATACTTTTACTGAAAAGGAAAGTATTTCTTACAAGGCGTTTCACATGCACCTCCTTTGCATAGGTCTGTGCTCTTTAATGCTGTAATAACCTAATATAAAATAAATCACGGACATGCACATGCTCTGATCCTATAATCATATAGCCGATAGATCATTTTGCTGATGTTTTATATCCTTTAATTTAGCAGCTTGCAAATTATTTATGCTATCCATGAAAGTTGGGGGAAAGTTGTACACCTAATACAAAAATAAATGAAACATCTCCAGTTAACTAGCAGATAATTCATTTAGTTCGTTATTAAATAAGAGATCTGGCGCTAAAATCTGTTGTTTTTTAAAAATCAGTAGAGCGCTCTTTTCGCTGCTATCAGTAGTATGGATACAGTGTCTTTTGCGGCTCGCGCAGTCGCGCGCCCTCTTCACACGGACAATGTATGACTATCAGACCGGCCTCGCGGCCTCGAAACACTATCGGCCCACCGGGAAGAGAGCCCACTCATCCGTATTGCCACTCCGCTACTGACAGGCGGCCACTGTATCACGTGTGCTCGCGCATGCAGCCGTCTCGCGGTAGTGTTTGTCTCATGACAGCTGCAGCTTCTTTGCTGCGCGCGTGAGGAGAAACATAGACGTTCATAGGGAGAGACTGGAAGCGTGCGTGGCACACAGCAAAATGAAATACGTCTCTTACAAATCTGGAACGCGGTCATTCATAAAAGTATCGATACTAATAAATTTAGGTATCGTGAGGTTTTTAATTTCCGAGTATCGCGATACTTTTGAAGTATTGGTGCACCGTGCAACACTAGCTTGACATTGAATTAATGCTCTGTGCTTGTACCATGATCATAATGTTACAATAAACTGCATTTAGCCGACATGTGTTGTTATATAAGCCATTTCACTAACTATTCGTGTATCTTTCACAATCAGCAATGTCAACATAGGTGAATGTATAATATGATAACGAAAACGGTTAGTGAACTAAACTGAACAATTTCAGTGTTACAGTAAGAGCGTAGGAAGGGACATTACTGTACTGAACGTGTCCTGGAAATGTGTATAAACAATATGGTAGTGGGATGAGTGACGTTAGTCAGTAGATCTAGTAAATAAAATAAGTTACATCCTAAAGCACCTACTTTTTGTTATCCTTGAACATTCTTTTGTATTGATGTCATGTTTCATGTAGTTTACTTTGCTATTTCACTAGAGTTTAGTTTACTATGTCTGATCCGCGTTTTCGTCCAGAGTCGATCAGATTCACGGTTTGCCTGACGAGCTTGAGCAGATTATACTTTTTTGTTTTTTATATTTATGGGGAGTTTGTGTTGGAGTCGGTGTTGTGCTGGAGGCAGGACGTTTTGGGGGGTTATCAGACTCCATGTCGTCGTCAGCTGAAGTGCCGTTGGTCGCATGGTTAACTGTAAGGATAGAGAGGCTCGGGAGCACGCATGCACGTCACATTTGATGGATTCGCAGGAAATCCAACCCGGAGACGTCACAGATAAATATGAATATTGGCCTTCAGTAATAGCAAAACCCGAAAAGTGGATCATTGCAATGTGTGATTACAACCCCTTCAAACACAGGCAATAAAAAAAGGATTAATTTGATAAAAAAGTTACATATAGAACCTTTAACACAAATAATAATTATAAAAAAATATTTTACATAAAGTATAGATGGATAGTTTTATAAAGAAATTGCTTCTAACAAATGTAGCCATGTGACAATAAAACTAAATTAAACCTTTTGAGTTGGTATGGTGTAAACAACGGTTGCTTACGTTACTGTTCACCTCACTGAACAAACTACTGTACCCACAAACTGAGCCCAAGGGGTTTCTTTGTCCCAACAAACCAAGGTCTCACTGACCTGTTTTCAGCCAAGGAAACCACACTGATTAAGGTGCTCACCTTTCTGCAAACCCTCTGTCCTTTACAACATATGGCAAACCTTAGAGTTCAAGGACATCCCAGTTTCACAGATAATGGCTGATTCATTACCAGCACTGACATCAATCTTTCAACAGCCCCCGTCATCACCCCCACCGGGAGCAGAGGGGACCTCCTCTCCTTGATAATCCACTCCTGCATTTTACTACCTGTGTGAAAAGTGTTTCAGTATGCTGAATGATCGAGCTCCAATTATAGTCCGTTTTTTTTTCTTGCAGGGAGATTTGAACATACAGATGTGTATTTTAACTGCAGGCCTAAGATATTTAAGATCATTTTTTTGAAAGAATGTCATGGATATGGTCAAAATGTTTTGCTTTAATGAAGAGCAGTCCTCCCTCCCTCTTTATCTTGTTTAACTGTCCTGTTTCCAGACCACCCCAGTAGACCAAGGGAGGCAAAGATACAGTTAGTAAATGCAAATGATAAGTGTGTCATCCATTTATCTAGCAACTGCAGAAAGGTAGTGTTTTATTTCAACATCCCTAACTGTGATAAACTTTTACCTGCGACAAATTATTTCTTTGAACTTTTCTAAAGTTCTTTCAAAATCTAGTAATGCCACCTAAAATGTGTGAGAGTGTAAAATGTAAAAAGGTTTTGATTGTAACACGGCATCAGTTTGCACATGTGCAATTGAGTTCATGATTCTATACTTACAGTTAAATTATTTTTCAAAGTTGGACATAACATTATTGGATTATTGGGGTACATTTTAAAAGAAAATACTTTCAGACTTTATACAGAAAAAATGGACATTTATTTTATTTTTTTACCTGCCATTTCATGGTAATTTTTTAGTGTGATAATCAAAATCTGTTAAGCTTGTGTGGCTTATTCAAATTGCTATAGCCTATTTAAAATGATTGTAAATTTAATCTGAGTGTGAATAAAATTATATCTTTTTCCAAATTAGTTATGCCCAATCCTTAAATTTGATTGGACAAACACAAATAAGACTTATATTAGGTCCAAAAGCAAAATTACTTGTTTCTATTTGTACATTTAGTCTTTTTTTACATTTAGTCATTTATCAGATGCTTTTATCCAAAACGACTTACAACTGAGGACTAAGCAAGTCTGTGAAGAGGCAAAAACAACGCAAGACGTGCTCAAAATCTGACTTTGATGGGGTGATTGAAGAAGAATCTAGCTGGATAGTGAAGTCGTGCTGTAGAGACGGATTGGCAGGGAGGACGAGAAGCTCGGTCTTTGCCAGGTTGAGTTGCAGGTGATGTTCCTTCATCCATGCCGAGATGTCCGCCAGACAGCTTGAGAACCGTAGAACTTGAGAACAGCTACTGTGGGATCATCTGGTAGAAATGAAAGGTAGAGCTGGGTGTCATCAGCATAGCAATGGTAAGAGAAACCATGTGCCTGTATGATGGGTCCTGAGTAAATGGAGAAGAGGAGCAGTCCAAGAACTGAACCCTGGGGAACCCATGAGATCAGTTAACGTGCTTTGGATACCTCACCTCTCCATGTGACCCTGAATGGATTCAAACCAGTGGAGAGGAGTACCTGTGATGCCCAGTGATGAGAGGGTGGACAGAAGGATCTGATGATTCACTGTGTCGAAGACAGCAGACAGATCCAGGAGGATGAGACCTGATGATTTGGAAGCAGCTTTTGCGATCCGCAGGGCTTCGGTGACCGACAGCAATGCAGTCTCGGTTGAATGCCCTTTCTTGAAGCCTGATTGGTTGACATCCAGGTGGTTGTTTAGAGACAGGAAAGATGATACTTGGTTGAAAGCAACTCGTTCAAATGTTTTCGCAATGAATGCTATGAGAGAGAGACAGGTCTGTAATTCTCTAAAAGTGGAAGAATGCTCTTGCTTCGCTGCCCTAGGAGGCCACGCCTACAGGGTAACAGAGCGCAATAGGTAAACAAGTTTAGACTAGTCTAGTGAGTCTTTGTGATGAGTCTGCCCGAAAATGTGTTTCAGAGATCGCCCAAAATGTCTGGGATTCAACCATTGCGTTCCACAGTCGCCATTCGTCATGTTTACTCTGGCGAGCAGGACGAGTGAGGGCCGTGTGGAGAACGACACAAAGCCTGCTATCTTAGCTTCCAAAAAAGATGGCTGACACTATGTGTAATCCCAATCCTCCATAATGCATCCGTCTGCGAATAAATACATTACCTTCATCCATATTTTCAAAAAGTTTCTGCCAGTGAAATCAAACGCACTAGTCTGGCACTGATCTGTGATGGGTCTGTTAGCGCATTAGGTCCAACCCCCTATGGGCGGGTTTGAAAGGGTGGGGATCTAGTGCTTGCAGTCTTTACAGAAATCTCCCTCTTATACTTCCTCCTACAATGATGTAAAATGACTATTTTTGCGTCATTGTGGGAGGAAGTGAAAAAGGTAAATAGCTGATTTCTCTCGTTCAGGGGAAAATGAGAGTGTTGCTCAACCATTCAATAGTATAACTGTGTTTCTAGCAATGGAAAGCTTAATGCAAATGGGTGGAGTGTCCATTTAAATCTCTGCAGCTCATTTCTACATATAATTGATTAAAATGATGTTAACATATTAAGGCCAATTCACACGGCACCGACAGATGCTGACCAATGTGATCAATCACCAGATTACAGTATTTTGAATATTTTTAAGACATTCCACGACCCGACAAAACATGATCAATTGGCGAAAACAAGTGCTAACCAATGGTAACATGAAGTGTCTGTTACTACTCTCTCATACGTCTGGGAGTAAGACAAAATTCACATAAGGGCTGGTTGCTTCGATATTTGGGTCACTGCATTCTAGGGCTGATTATGAACTGCTACCGAGAGGGCTTCAAATTTAGGGGTTCTTTTTAGACATTATGATATTTTATACTCATGCTTTCCCAAAAACGACCTTCTCCCTTGAGAAACATAATTAACCTATGTCTATTTGTTTGCCTCAAGACATAACAGACATGCAGCGAGGGAGATGGTGATGATTTGGGGGAGGGGGTCTACTCTACACCATAATACCAAACTCTGAAGGAATTTGCTTATTTTGAAAACAGTCTGTTTCGCTCCAGGCAGCAAACACAACCTTAATAAGAGTGGTCAACCGATGGAGGTCATCAAACAATCAGCTGAGAGCTTTTCTTTCTTGTCCCACACACAATGAGGTGAATGAAACGTTTAACCTCATCAAATTTCATGCTATTTATGTAATACCACTCTATAATGCAGTGATTGTGATGGTTATGGGATGTTGTTAAATGGTCCTGTAGGTTTTTACTTTATCTTAGTCAAACAAATTAGTGCGCGGGGACGTATTAGCCTTTTTGTTTTCGGTTATTTGTCAAAGGACACTGTGTCCCCAGTCTAGGATGTTTGTAGAAGAAGATAGTCTCACCTTATCAGCATGCCATTTACATGAAGGATCATGTGAACTGGCGGACTATCTGTTTAGTAGAATAATACATTCAAAGTAATGTCAACAATGGGCCTATGAGTGATGAGCTGTAACATGGATGGCTGAAAGGTGAATGGGATGTCACATTCTTATTTTTCCTTACTTACTTTCTCTCACTCTCTCTCTCTGCTCTCAGCTCCGTCTTTGTCTTCTTCACACTCTGTCTGAGGCCATCTGGACTCTGGCGGTGTCTGCTCACTCAAGGTGAAAGTAAACTACAGCCTGCTCTGTCAGGACACTTGTACCACCAAGGCCGCTGCCTCAAATATAAAATAGAAAAAAACAGAATGAATAAATGGAGTATGTGTTGACAAAAAAAAACAAAAAAACTTGTATAATCTGAAATTATACTATTATGGCAGTAGTTTAGTTAATTATTAATATACAGGCTACCCAAATGTAGTTTGACCATCACATGTGATGGTCAAACTACATTTGGGTAGCCTGTATATTAATAATTAACGAAATTAATAGATTAAGTGCACTTAATCTATTATTTTCATTGCATTAGAATATTAAAACAATTGTGGAGTCTACAAACAAATGATTTGAGAATGTTTTTTGGCATTATATTCATTTGTAATTAAGTGTCTACATTTGTTTTATTATTGAGTCATTGTCCTATTGGCCTTTTCTTTTGAATTTGGCAGGGATGTGAACAATGAACCACAGAAAAGCACGACGAATCTCGTATTTTCTCTAAAACACAAATATTCACACGCACACAGAGTAGGACAGGCATTCTCATGCAGAGGTGTAAATAGGCTGTAGGTGTTGTTTCTCAGATGGATGATGAGAAAATGGCTTTTTTGTCTTGGGGGCACCATCTGTTTTTTCTTTTTTAATTTTTATCTAAACACAATGGGCTAAACACAACAAGCTCAAACAAGTGCAAGTGACAATTTGGTGGATAAAACATTTCAAAGACGTATTAAGACACTTTGAGACCCATCTAAGCAAGCACCTGGGGCCGGTTGTATAATAGCCATTATGCTAAGCCAGTGTCTTAAGGTCTAGTATGACTCACTAGCAGTTAGTCAGGAGCAGTCAGCCTTACTTTACGGTATCAAATTAGGCAAAATCTACATTTTTATGAAACGTATTTAAAAAAGCTATGGACGGTCTTAAAAAAATCTAATGAATGTCTAACTTGTAAGACTAGTCTTAGGGCCTGTTTAATGAATGACATTCAGATTTAATGGAGTTCTCCTCACCAAAAGCAACAGATACAAGCTGCATTTTTGATCATCAGCTAATTTCAAAATCAAATACAGTAATAGGAGAGAGTGGCAACAGTCCTGGTAAGATCATTTAGTTTCTCTATTTTATTAAAGATGATTTGGTGTTAAGCATCTGCGACTTACTTTCACTTTTGCAATAGTTTGCATGTTGGCTTGATGAATAGATCGCTCAGTTGCTTAGCTGTTCATCTGTTGCATGTGTATTAAAGTGAAATCAGCGGCATATACAGTACCTTTTGCTGCAAATGCCATTAATATGAATCAAACAACAAAAGAAAAACAGAATCACTCACTACTCTTGATTGAATAACTTTAACAAACACGTGTGTAGAATTAATCTAGAAAGAATAGATAGAAGTGATTCAATGATTAAACGAGAAGAGATGTTGAAAACTGCCCCCTTTTGTAGGGTAATGAAATTAAAAGACTAACACTTGAGTAGGTGTTCAGCTACTTTCAACTGCTTTGATAGTGTTAGATTTTTTTTTGAGTTTTGAAAAAAAAAATGACCAAAGCAATTTCACTGAACTCAGGTGGCTTCTCCACTAAGTCAACCCATATCAACAAGCTCTTTATGCAGAGAAAACATTGGATAGATATTCGAAGTGTCTAACCGATGTTCCCTGAGAGAAATAATCAGTATTACAATCCATTACTGTCAACCATCTATAGAAGTTTATTATCTCTGTGCAGTCATTGTAGACATGAACAACATTCAGGCAACATGATAGGTGTTTTTGAGGAGACTCTACAAATGTTTTCTAAGTTCTCTACTCTGTTGTGGACACACACACACACACACTGTGATTGTAAAAATCAAGGTTGTATCAGAACCCACACAGTTAATTGTTTTATAAGTCACTGCATGTCTGGTAAAATGTCACTGAAATGTTTGCCTGGAATACACAGAAATGTACTGCTCAATGTGGAGTAAGGGTATCTTGGCAGTCTGTCCATCAAGTCAATACAAAAGTTCAAGTTCGGATCTTATATGATTTAGTTAGTGTATTACATTGGAAATACTGGGTCAGATCAAGTGCATTGCACTGTGGTATACAGTACTCAGTTTACCATACCTTGTGAGCAAAATACTTAATTGTATTGAATGTACATTATGTACTTCATTAAGTATAGACCCCTTTTGTGCCAACGTCACAATTACGTCATGGCACTTGCTGGAGGCAAAACAACGTAAAAACTGGAGGCGGCTAATACAAACCAGCACATATTCGGCTACAAGGAGCTTAAATTATTATTATTATTATTATTATTATTATTAAATGTCATCTTGTTGTGTTGTTTGGTGCAAGACTCGTCTGCAGGCTCCAATTTGAAATTTAATCGCATAATGTTTTCTAAATTATTTTATTTGTGAATAATCTATGATTGTATACATTGTTGTGATATATTGTGATAGACATTTTGAAGAACCTAGTAAGAAGAATAATCAAATACATAGTTCATTAATATAATTTGAATACATAAAAATTGTATTTCTTGAAAATATTCACATAATTAATGTAGTGTCACTCTTTACATTGTCGTCTTCTGGCCTTTCTACCCTATCTCACAGACTCAATTCGTACGAATTCGACGAATGATTAAAAAGTGTCTAATTCGTACGACCTCACTTGATACGAATTCATATGATTTGTTTAAACCCACGTGATGGGTAGGTTTAGGGGCAGGGTAAGGGGTAGGTCATTCGTACGAATTCATACGAATTGGCCAATTCGTAAAATATGTACGATTTAGCAAAATTCGTACGAGTGAGGTCGTATGAATTGTTACCGAATTAGCCACCTCATAAAATTTGTAGGAATTCCCATGTCAGGCTGGGCCTTGGCACTGGCTGGCAGTACTGCACAATGTAACGTTACCATAAGTCTTGTACGTGACCATTCATCACATAGTTGTAGGCATCTAACGTAAAAAAAATTATATGGGATCGTTCTGGCTCCAACTAAGCTCCGCCCACAAAAAAAACATCACCATGTTTACCAACTAAAAAAGGGGTCTATAGTTTATCTATATTTTAAAAAAAGTACTTCAGTCTTTGTAATATTGTCAAATTAAACGTTTTACATTAAAATACATTTATGTTTGTGATGATTTAAAGACTTATTTTGACTGAAATACCAAAGCACATTGAACTACTGTTTTCAAAGAATGCTATTTCTGTAATAAGTGCTCTAGTTCTCAGCCTTCCATATATGTACGACATATTGCTGTGTTAGTAGCATGCTTTTTCTAAACATAGCCTTTATTAGCTTAGCTTCACATTTCAAATCAGCCCATGCTGCTAACGAGCAACACAAGTCCAAGCAGGACACATTAGCAATCAATGTTGTTCAAACAGCACTGTAACTCTGTCCTTGTGCCCTTCTGAGGAGAATAACCCTACTCAGTAGCCTTTCGCATGCAATTAAGCTGTTTGTTTTACATGCATTTGTGGGTCCTGGAGGTCTGACAGACACAGGGCAGACCCTGCTCCCTATTGAGAACCATCTGCCGTACAGCCAATTAATATTCAGTAGGCCTTCTGGTAGAGCTTATATTCACATAGCTTGCCCTAAGAACAGCTGATGAAGGGGAGATGCCTCTGAGAATCACAGGTTTCTAGTGTGGACAGACTGGGACAATGTCAATGGATCTTACATGTGAGATGTGTTAAGCTGCAAAAGAGCAAACAGGTTTCTTTCTTGCAGGTTCATGCAATTCCAAATTTAGCCTGGTCAATTGTCTTTGATATTTACTCAGCTGTTCACATGGGTTAAGCAATAATTTAAGTGTCACCAACGGTTGCTGGAAATACAATGAAGATGAAGATCAGGTATAATGTCTTTAATAATCTACTCAGAAGGTAATACAAAACAAGACAAGCAAACAAAACCAACCGCTATGCTGAAACTTGTCTGGAAAAAGTCCATGAAAATGAAACTGACTGAACAGAACTGTGATAGTAGTGGCAACATACAGTAGTTTAGTAAAATCATGGGGTCAAGGTTGGGCTGGTTAGCATGGCCCAGTTAGCCTCTGCTTGAAGAGACCGTAACTACCATTTTCATCCAAAAATTGTCTTCATCTTCTCCATTGATGACCAATTAAAGTTACAAGCAACATACACTGTATATAGGCCTATTGCTGTTTAAAATTTGGGGTCATTAAGATATTTTTGGAAATAAATAAATAAATTTAATCAGTATAAGAACCCTTAAAATATCAAAAGTGACAGTGAAGACATTTTTAAACTCTTATGATCATTCATATTTCTAATAAAGGCTTTTATTCATCATGAAAAATGATGTCACAGTTACCACGAAAATATTACAGGAAGCACCACAACTGTTTTCAGCATTGATAATTATTCATTGAGCAGCAAATCAGCAATGGCAGCTAATGGCTGCTAAAAAAATCAGCTTTGACATAAATATTAAAATAGAAAACAGTTAAAAATAATCATAATAAATCACTTAGTAATCATATTTTACTGTATTTTATCAAATAAATGCAGCATAGAGAGTGCACTGTGAGAGACTTCTTTCAAAAACATTTAAAAATCATACAGCCCTTACTGATGTTTTAATGGTAGAAAAATTAAATTACAAAAACAAATACATTTTTATTTTAGACGGGCCCTTAAATGTATTGAATGGACCCCTTTTGCTGCTTTAGACGTTTCCATGAGCATGGCAGATGTCCTTGTGGAAATATATAGATTTCCTTGTGGAAAACTGGCCTTAAAATACATTCATCTGAATAATCTGTTATCACATATTAAATAGATATGAATGCCAGGAATTATACACGGACCGTGATTCATTCAAAAACTATTATATAGAAATGAATTTATGACATGCTCCCTCTGTTTTTATCAATCCTACTTTATTTCTATAATATCTAACATTAAACATGTGGTATTAAGCAAATTAAAGTTTAACATATTTAATCAATCATTTTAAGTATGCAGTATGTCTTAATAATCCATGCCTTTTCAAGTAGATACAGATACTGTAATGAAAAAAAAGCCATATTCTTTGTGCTTTGAAAAGTGCGAGTTAAAATACAAAAAAGACAAGCATTACACAGGCCCCTGTAAGCTTCTTCTCGCTTGATCGACCTTGAATGAAGCCTCTGATGAGAAGAAAAGCTATTTTCACTTACCTCACCATGCAGACGTGCCCGTCCTGGAGGCCTGTGATCTTCTCAGCTCAGCTGGCCTGTTTTCACCTGTCTCTATATTCATGTGGATCAGTAACCAGAAAAACACAGTTTAATTAATACAATCCCTTCACATTCACACCCAGGGCTTGTGTTGTATTAGAGAGCATCCTTATAATGGCAATGGTGTGAGGGGAAAAAGGTGTAAGAATTGAGCATTTACTGTAGCAATGGAGTTTGATTTCAGTTTTTCACAATGCAGTGACGCTCAGGTCTGCTGACTTTGAAATTGCGAACTGGTCATTATTGCAGAATACACACTTAATGCAAAGTGGAGAACTTTGGCATCACCTTGAAGGGGGTTATTTTGTGATAATTACTGGCTGACTACAGCACATTATCCTGCTGTGTTATTACACGGCTAGCTGCAAGATACATGGATGGCAAATATTGATTTGAAGACAGGGACTGATAGAGTGATATAAGCAACATGAAACGAACACAGCCATTGGATGTAAAAAGGCAATAGGCCTAGGTTGGCTCACTGCAAAACATGCCTCTACCAACATTTTTCTAAAACATGCATATTCATATTATTCACTGCAGTTCCCAGCTGACATGAACACTAATGACATGAGGTAAAAAAAAAAAACAACAACTTGAATTCCTTTTCACACAAATTGTGATTACAGGGACAGTTTATCAATTAATTATGACTTAAAACGTTTTCGTACTTCCTATTCCTTGAATGATCTCAAAACACTTTTACCACAGTTAATAAATTGTAAACTAATACACTTTGACGTTTGCATCACCTAACCAGCTCAACATGTATGACTTTTCTGATGTAATAAGTCATAATGAAATCAAAATTGACATTTTTCAGTATTAAAAATAATTTATCTGTGCACAATTTAATATTTTTTTAATGTATTTATGTGCACTCATAATCTTTAATCAAAATAACTTCCTCTCCGTCTTGCAGCAACACCTCTTCTTTTCTAATGACATGTTTTTCGGTGAAGGTCAGGACATCCTGAGACTAGCAAACAACAATGATCTTGATGGACAAAATCAAGTCCCGCCCTTTCCTTGTTCAAGAAGCCGTTTAAATTGGATAGATGTCACATTAGGGAAGAAAAGACAATTGCAACATCCGTTTTATTCTGACTCTAACCCTCTGGGGTCGGCAAACGCGCCGGTGCGTTTTGGCAGATTTTTTTTCACACAGCAGAAAAATAGACTTAAAGTACATCATTTCTGGTCGTACAGAGTTAAGAACTATGTAAAAATAAACTGTTAAATGTCTACTTTTTATGTGCCCACCCAATCGAAATAAAATATTGTGCTTTTGTAAAATAAATAAAATAAATATGGTGTGCGTTCTGCCTCTCCGTCTCCGCTGAACTTTTTGTCTAGAGCACGTCTCTAAACTAAAACAAACTCAGCAAATACTATTCACCCAGGCATAAGCAATATATGTTTATAATCAGTTAAGTTTGTACTTTTAAATGATCTTATTTAAAACTAAAATAAATGTTCTGTTTATGTAATCTATATAAAAAGAGAGAGATGTCAGCCATTCTCATTATCATTCTCTCAGCTCATTATTTTCATCTGGTACAGCATCACAGGGACAAGTCCCTTGAAACACTAGTCACAATAGAAGACAAAGGATTAAACTGTGTTTGCTTTTGTTAACACTATCGGATATGTTTAGTATTTAGGTTTGAGGGTTTAGTGTTTAGTGGCATTCCTGGGATATTTCATTTCCAATCGGCCACGACACATGCAACAACAAACATAATAAAACATTGGCCGATTCACATTCATCTGTTTCAGATAAAAGTTAACATGCTCCTTGGATATTTCACTTTGAAAGTGTAGCGAAACTTTCAACAAGCAACAAATCATTATTCTGCAGACATGTCGCTATAGGCGCATTTTCCCAATGAGCCAGAAAATGCTTGGGATAGTCAATTATATAATGTTGCATCGTTAAACAACATTTTATTGTAGAAAGCTTCAACTGATCTCATATTTTCTAGAAAACTGAACTGCATTCACTGCTTCTGTAACATTTTTTTAGTACAAACTATGTTTTCCCGAGCCTGATCTCATTAAAGTTCGTATCTATAGCACGAATGTCATTTCTTGTGCCATTTATACGCCAAAAATAGTTTTTGCGTGTATATGGTACGCATTTTCACATGCATATGATGCACACGTTTTGGCGTATAATAAGTACGAACTCCCCACCCCCCTTCCCCCTAAACCTACCCAGGGGGTTTTCAGTGCGTAGCATATGCACGCAAAAAACATTTTTGGCCAACCATTTATAAATGCCATGAGAAATGACAATCGTGGTATAGATACGCACTTTCATGAGACTGTGTTGGTTTTCCCCTAATGTTCTATTTGACTTTACAATAATAATAAAAAAAAACATTACCAAGGAAATCAAACACAGATGATTTGACTTACTGTACATTTGTTTTCAGTAAATAATAGTGACTATCAGATTGATTAGAAAAAAAGGTGAAGCATTAACATCTTTTTGGGTGGGCTTGACTTGTCTTTTGCAAATATGTTTAAAATGTGTAGTCTCAAGCTCACAACTATAAAATGGACTGTGAAGAGAGAAAGTTGTAAAACAGCGCAATGTCTCGTGTTTCAGTTAGGATGTTAATGTACGAAGTATACCTCCCAGTGTCCCAGTCCTTAGTCTTCTGGCTATTTACAACCTTGAGGCCAGATCTATCACATCATATGTGCAGAATCTCAGGGCCTTCAGGGCCAACCTTTGAACCTCTGGATCTCTCCCTCCCTTTTCCGACCGCCCCATTGTTGGTGTCTTGGAAAACCATCAGCTGACAGATTTACCGGTGTGAGCATTAGCTGAACTCAGGAGAGGGTACAGCCTCATAGAGTTACGCTCCAAGATGGCTCGCCTCCTCTTTGGAGGCTCAGTAATTTACTGTACGGGCATCTGTGAATGCAGCAGTAAATGTACTGTTACTGTTAAAGGAGATATGAATCGGACAGCTGCTCTGAGCAGATTCATTGCAGCACAGTAACCCTAATGACTCTGTTTGATGATATATGACAAAGACAGACTGAACTGCTGTTTTTAAGACATCCTGCGAACTTGATTTTCTCCCTCGCCCTTCTTGTTCTTTACCATCTTGTTCTTTAACTCTGTTTTCTTTGATTTCACAATTCACTAGTCATAATTCACTTATGCAGTAATGGGTTGAGCCTCATAATTTTAATGTTCTGGGCATCTTCTGTCATTTCTTTTTTGTTTTATCATCTAATAATCTTTACACGTCTTTTTAGAAGAAAATTTCAAATGCCATTTAGAGGCTTTTGCATCTGAACTCTTCATATATATATATATATATATATATATATATATATATATATATATATATATCCTTTAGAATTTATATAAGAATCCTTTAAAAAATCATGTTCAGTTTTATTCAGTTCAAGGACTTTTAGTTTGTATTTCTTGAAGTCACGCCTTTCTTTGTTTGATTTCCCGCCACTCTTTAGGCCCCGTTTACACGAGAATGCTCGCGGGTGAAAACGTAAAAATATTTTATCGGATGTGCCTATCGTTTACACGGCAATGGCGTTTTTGAGGCTTAAAAACGCAAAAAAGTGAAACCACCCTCCAGAGTGGAAATCTTAAAAACGCTCCACCGCCGTGTTCCCTTGTAAACGGTAAAACGCAAAAGTCTGCTTGACAGTGAAGGTTGTACGCAGGCGCGTGGACTTGGTGTTGTAGTAGTATGCACTAATAGCCGCCTGAAGTGCATACTACATTGAATTACACACACTTTTGCGTCACCATCTGCACGCGGATTTCCCACACAAAACGCTCGTCTAAACGCAGAATAAAAAGTGATGACGTAACGCCACTTTTGCGTTTTCTCTTCAGAATCGTTTCCGTGTAAACATAGCCTAAGTTAACATGTCATGGTCACATCATTATTAATTAACTTATTTCAGCTGTGTTCTATTAATTAACTAGTTTAGTTAACTATATAGTTGTACCCCTGTCTTCACTCTTGGTCACAATCACATTTAGTTGTTTTCAGCACCTGTCTTCATTGTGAACTGTGACCGTTCCACAAATTCCAAGAAATGAAGCAGCAAAACATTGATAATGAGAAATGTTTATTGAGCAGAAAAAACATTGCATTAGAAAGATTTCTGAAAGGAAAACTGGAGTATTGATGCTTAAGTTTCAGCTTTGATCACAGGAATTTCATTTTCATTTATTGATTTATTTCAATAGGGACAGTGCGCAAAAAAACATTAATTAAAGATGCTTTGCACCAGATTTAGCTTAAGCTAGTTTTCATCTGCAGTCCCCGGGCAGGTGAATTACAATACAAATTATATATATATAATAATATAAAATGTAATAATTAGTCACTCAAATACAACTATCAATTAATTAATTCATTAATCCATTCTCCATTTCAAACCTGGTCAGAAACAAAGAGGTCGCTTTTTTCAAAACCATAACAAAGGCTTAGATTTATGATGCCATGAACGAGCGTGGAACAATTTTTCACAGTTACACTGGTTAAAATAGCTGATTTCTCTGGATTTAAATATTGTTGGAAACATTTGGGATGATGCAAGTACATAAGTCAATAAAATATGCAACACTGTTTTAGTGGTTTTTGAATATCTTAATCTAAAATATCTTACATATTGTGCCTTTAAGCCTCTATTTTTTTTTCAGTCAGTCTGGATTATAATTTACTTTATGAGGAAACCATCTCATTTCTGATCCAACCTTCTTGTGTATTTATGGCCTTGTGGCCATAAATAAAATGCGTTACGCAATGGCCTGGATTACAGCGTTGAGAGCTTTGATTAAAATTCATAGAAGTTTGATTTGCCAACTCAGTCTTTGAGGGAATAATGGGAAATTAATGTTTAATCCTATTAAGATAAGGATGCGTTATTTGACGCGTCTCTTTCTGCATCTTCACAGCGGCCATCCACCATAAATTGAATTCCTTCTATGACTGCAGAAGTCTCTGGCTTCCCTCAAGTCATTACCGAACCCATGACCAACTCAAAACATACAGTATTGTTATGATAGTGTGCTTATCTGATTTCCAAATGGAAATCATGTGTGAACTAAATCACTCTGAATAACAGCTCTGATGGTATTAAAGGGATTTTGCCTGACACTGATAAGTAAAAGCAGAAATTTGCTCAGATGACATGACTGCCCCTGGTGATATCATCCACATTACATCAAAACAGCTTCTATGAATCTGAAAAGGGATTTTTTGTTCACATAAATTTGTAGGTGGTTGATCTGGGAGAAGTTGTTTCGTCAGTCCTTTGGCCTCAGAAGTTGAAAAACAGTCAACAAAAATGTAGAACTGAATTCTGAAGAGCGTAAAACAGGTTAAAAAACATTCCATTCAAATTACCTTAAATATAGGCTTAGCTGTGTGGAACTTGTTATTGGAAAAGTAGGTATGTCACATTTATGAGCTTGATCTCAATATTAGATCATAAATGTATTATAGCAGGGTTTACTCGAACCCGATTTTCTGGTGGTTCCCAACACATTTAGTCACATGGCGTTTACGGGTTAAGTGATTGGCTCAAAAAACAAATGTGTATATAACCCATGAGTAAAGACAGCAAAATTGAAATTATAGTGCATCCAGCTGAGCTGAGCAAATGTCATTGAGATGGAGAACAACATATAATATACCTATAGACAATCTATACAAATTTCACTTCACTGCCAATGGCATGTGTTTTGTGAACAGTCAATGAACAGAAAACTATCACCATTCCATAGAGGCTTTTATCTCTTCTAACACTACTTCCAACTCTCATTGTTCAACCTTCAGCCTAATTCAACAAGCTTATGGCTTGGATCCCCTCTCTCTATCTAGAAACTTCTATTGCAATACGGTCCATAAAACTCCACAACAGTTATTACCATCTCACAATAGCATGACTGAATATTTGGACTGGGACATTTTTTTTAGCCCGTTTAGACACAGTAGCTTACATAGATAATGAAGCCCAAAACTTAAGTGTAGGACTGTCATGAATATTGAGAATTATGAACAATGTGCTGTATCTGTGGAATAAAATGATTTTACTGATTAACTGCAGTAGGTGTATTGCAATTTCATAGACAACCTCGGATACGTTCTTGTAAGTTATCCTGTTTATATTTATTCTCATATACACTCACCGGCCACTTTATTAGGTACACCTGTCCAACTGCTCGTTAACACTTAATTTCTAAGCAGCCAATCACATGGCGGCAACTCAGGGCATTTAGGCATGTAGACATGGTCAAGACAATCTCCTGCAGTTCAAACCGAGCATCAGTATGGGGAAGAAAGGTGATTTGAGTGACTTTGAACGTGGCATGATTGTTGGTGCCAGAAGGGCTGGTCTGAGTATTTCAGAAACTGCTAATCTACTGGGATTTTCACGCACAACCATCTCTAGGGTTTACAGAGAATGGTCCGAAAAAGAAAAAAACATCCAGTGAGCGGCAGTTCTGTGGGCGGAAATGCCTTGTTGATGCCAGAGGTCAGAGGAGAATGGCCAGACTGGTTCGAGCTGATAGAAGGGCAACAGTGACTCAACCACCCGTTACAACCAAGGTGGGCAGAAGAGCATCTCTGAACGCACAGTACGTCGAACTTTGAGGCAGATGGGCTACAGCAGCAGAAGACCACACCGGGTGCCACTCCTTTCAGCTAAGAACAGGAAACTGAGGCTACAATTTGCACAAGCTCATCGAAATTGGACAATAGAAGATTGGAAAAACGTTGCCTGGTCTGATGAGTCTCGATTTCTGCTGCGACATTCGGATGGTAGGGTCAGAATTTGGCGTCTACAACATGAAAGCATGGATCCATCCTGCCTTGTATCAACGGTTCAGGCTGGTGGTGGTGGTGTCATGGTGTGGGGAATATTTTCTTGGCACTCTTTGGGCCCCTTGGTACCAATTGAGCATCATTGCAACGCCACAGCCTACCTGAGTATTGTTGCTGACCATGTCCATCCCTTTATGACCACAATGTACCCAACTTCTGATGGCTACTTTCAGCAGGATAATGCGCCATGTCATAAAGCTGGAATCATCTCAGACTGGTTTCTTGAACATGACAATGAGTTCGCTGTACTCAAATGGCCTCCACAGTCACCAGATCTCAATCCAATAGAGCATCTTTGGGATGTGGAGGAACGGGAGATTCGCATCATGGATGTGCAGCCGACAAATCTGCGGCAACTGTGTGATGCCATCATGTCAATATGGACCAAACTCCCTGAGGAATGCTTCCAGCACCTTGTTGAATCTATGCCACGAAGAATTGAGGCAGTTCTGAAGGCAAAAGGGGGTCCAACCCGTTACTAGCATGGGGTACCTAATAAAGTGGCCGGTGAGTGTACATGCATGTAATACATGTATTAAGTAAGAAATGAGTATGTTGATGAGCCATGATTTATGGAATGGACAGGTATCTTATAAATAGATCACATAGTGTGGCCATATTTGCACGTTACACAACTGCAGTGGGTGGTTACAAAGCCAGAATAATAACCCCCTTTAAAGGGCTAAAAACATCCATATCAATGAAACCTACACAAAATACCTTTTTGAGACCTTAAGGTTAGAAAAATCACCAAGAACGAAAAAGGTAATAGCTACAAAAGCTTGTTTCCACCACAGAATAAAAAATAAAAAAGGTAATTGCAAATTATCTCACAATTCTGACTTTTTTTTCTCACAGTTGTGTTTATATCTCGCAATTCTTACTTTTTATCTCAAATTGCGTGATATAAAGTTGCAATTGTGTGTGATAAAGACAGAATTTTAAGAATTGGACTTTAATTGGACTCGCAATTTTTGCATTTATTAATAAAAGTGGAAAGTTTTATTTAATATTTTAGCTTGTGTCATGACCATAACATCAGTAAACCGTAAACAGTTACATGTCAAAAGCAAATCAACAAGCAAGGGAAGGAACTAACCTGACTTTATGGAATACATTAACAACTACAGTACAACGATTCTGCTAAATGCCACTGGGGCCAAAAATCCACAGCGGCTTGGCGTGACTTATTGAAATGTAGTCCAGCATGAAATACCACCCACCATACATTTCCCTTCAGTGTGGGCCATGTTCGTAGCTACCGTAACTATGATGGCCAGTGGCCTATGACTGCTCTCTGAAGTCATTTAGACCAACACAAAATGGAGAAGAATGCACAATCATGGGCACAATAAAAAATCCCATCATGTATGTTTGCTTTATATGCTTGATTATGCAGAGTGTTGCCACATACTCCAGTATATAACATTGTATTAAATGTGCATTTATTTATTTCTGAAAAACTGCACTTGCGGATGATATACTGTTAATGAAATAAAAGGACATTTAAATGTTGGCCTACTTAAAGAATTCTTTTAATTACTAAAATAACTCACTTGGGTGTTTGCACTTTATTTTGTTGTACGTACACTTCTGATGTACTTAGAGTGTAAAACCCCCAGAACAGATTAGTGTAAGGTAACTATGGGTTAAGTTAGGGTTTAGGTTCATGGTTAGGTAACAATAAGTACATTGTATGTTCATGCGAAGTAGGACAAAATAAAAGTTTTACCTTAAAGTAAATTTGAGTTTAAACCAATATTTATGTTTGTTTGTTGACTAGCATTGTTGACTAAATTACTTGGTTATAATTTTAACGAGCATGTTTTTTTATATTTCATTTAAAATGTACAGTTGTTAGTGTAATTAGACAAATACTGAGTAATATGAATGAACTACGTGTACTTACTATAAGTTTAGGGTTTGGTTTATTTACTTGTAATTATACATACTATTAAGTACATGCAACATGTGTAACTACATCACCTTAGAATAAAGTTTCACCCAATTAAGTTAATGCATTTTAGTTAATAAGTATTATTTTTAAAAGTATGCTAAAGTGTACTTACAGTTGCAAACTAAATAAATAATGTTATTTCTGAATGGGATATGCAAACATATGCATATCTATAACAGAAGTGATAGACAGTGAGTAAATACAAAGATGCAGAAGATTTGGATTTCTGTCAGGATGAATAGGTTGAAGAATCCATCAGATGACATGCAGCTTTCAGGGAAAGTGTCAGAACCCAGTTGACCTCCCCAGTGGTAGTCCCCTCTTTTGTTTACCCACAACATCCCCCACAAACCCACAATCCCGCAGTGCTGAGCTGACCCTCTACCACCACTTGACTTCTACCCAATTAAACCAATTTGTGTCAGGGAACCTGGGTGATCTGTCAACATCCTGAATCAAAGCGTTGTGTGAGAAGAACGCCATCCAGAAGAGATTGCCCTGGAGCGTGTGAATGCCTTGGGATCATGCTGTATGACTGTTAGTGTTCGGACCAACTGAAGTGGTTACAGTGGCCTCACAGTCCATATGGAACGTTCTTACACGGCACACTGTCAGAGCCCTGTGACTGATTTTGGAGTCGTCTCACAGAATGAATTTACGATTTGCTATGAAATAATAACAAACTAATCTTTAATTGAGTCAAGGTAGTCATCCAGAGGAATGCCTGTTTCTCATTCATTTCTTTCTTCTTTTGAGAACACATTTAATTAGTTCGTTTTTGGGGTGCGGCTTCATCTGAGCCAAAAAACACAGGAACATGATTTATCCTGTCAACTTCATTGGGGTTTTCCCTTTTTGCTGTCATCACTTGCATAAAATCTCAGCATTAACATAAACAATGACATATCCCATGATTCCAATCGGCTGCTGACCCACCGTGAACTGTTGGGTTGATCCGTGAGCCCAATTTCAGAGCCCTTTATTATGCAGCCAGTTGTTTGTGGAAAACATCCATAAAAAGCACTGCATAATCCCTAGTAGTTTTTATCTTAAGGGAAACAATCATTTACAGTAGTACAGCAGTGCTTTGTCTTTGTGATGGATCACTCAGGCGCTGTGTAAATGCCGGGCTTTAAAATGGCCCCTGCTGACTGATGAGAGGCCCGCAACTGTATTTTAAAAGGCTGGGACTGACCCTCGGCCACTAATGGAGGGAATACTTAGTCATCTCAGCGGATGTGCTGCTCAGGTTGGTGCGTTGTGAGTGGGTATCATGGCTGCATACTGCCAGGTGAAAAAGAGAGTGTAGCACAGACATTTTTCATTAAGAGTTGTGGCTTAAAATTAAGAAAAAGGCTAGATTACAGGGAAAAATGAATGGGCCAGGCTCTATCTGTATCTTAAGAGTGGAATTCAACCTTGTCCTGAATCCTTAAGATGATTCCAAATGAAAATAATACTTAATGTTATTGGATTGTGTGTCCTTTGAAATGAATGGTTTCCCAAAAATCTTGAATATTTTCAAAGTGAAATGTTGGAGTTGTCTCTTTGCAGTTCCTTTGCAGGTGCAGGTAAAACTAGTTTTTGACTGATAACTCCAACTATTAATTTTGTTTGAATTACCCAAGTTCAAGGACATACAAAGCAGATAAATGTGCACCTGTGACCGTACAGTCTATATTAATAAGCCTAGTTGCAAGGTTACTTGGCAGCTGCAAACAGTCAGTTTTTTATTGGAATATATGACTTGTTAAATGGCTTAAATAAGAATTTCTTATTCAGAAAATTATACTTAATGCATTTAATTTTAAACGATTTTGCAGTATGTTCACACACAGCAAATTTCAGAGTGTTACAATCCCAGAATATTGATGATTTGAGTATAATTTATACACTTTGGAGTAAAATGGGCTTAGAATACACTTGTCAGGTTGTATCAGAAACTCTCTAAGTGTTCGTACACTCACCGGCCACTTTATTAGGTACACCTGTCCAACTGCTCGTTAACACTTAATTTCTAAGCAGCCAATCACATGGCGGCAACTCAGTGCATTTAGGCATGTAGACATGGTCAAGACAATCTCCTGCAGTTCAAACCGAGCATCAGTATGGGGAAGAAAGGGGATTTGAGTGACTTTGAACGTGGCATGATTGTTGGAGCCAGAAGGGCTGGTCTGAGTATTTCAGAAACTGCTAATCTACTGGGATTTTCACGCACAACCATCTCTAGGGTTTACAGAGAATGGTCCGAAAAGAAAAAAACATCCAGTGAGCGGCAGTTCTGTGGGCGGAAATGCCTTGTTGATGCCAGAGGTCAGAGGAGAATGGCCAGACTGGTTCGAGCTGATAGAAGGGCAACAGTGACTCAAATAACCACCCGTTACAACCAAGGTGGGCAGAAGAGCATCTCTGAACGCACAGTGCGTCGAACTTTGAGGCAGATGGGCTACAGCAGCAGAAGACCACACCGGGTGCCACTCCTTTCAGCTAAGAACAGGAAACTGAGGCTACAATTTGCACAAGCTCATCAAAATTGGACAATAGAAGATTGGAAAAACGTTGCCTGGTCTGATGAGTCTCAATTTCTGCTGCGACATTCGGATGGTAGGGTCAGAATTTGGCGTCTACAACATGAAAGCATGGATCCATCCTGCCTTGTATCAATGGTTCAGGCTGGTGGTGGTGGTGTCATGGTGTGGGGAATATTTTCTTGGCACTCTTTGGGCCCCTTGGTACCAATTGAGCATCGTTGCAACGCCACAGCCTACCTGAGTATTGTTGCCGACCATGTCCATCCCTTTATGACCACAATGTACCCAACTTCTGATGGCTACTTTCAGCAGGATAATGCGCCATGTCATAAAGCTGGAATCATCTCAGACTGGTTTCTTGAACATGACAATGAGTTCGCTGTACTCAAATGGCCTCCACAGTCACCAGATCTCAATCCAATAGAGCATCTTTGGGATGTGGTGGAACGGGAGATTCACATCATGGATGTGCAGCCGACAAATCTGCGGCAACTGTGTGATGCCATCATGTCAATATGGACCAAACTCCCTGAGGAATGCTTCCAGCACCTTGTTGAATCTATGCCATGAAGAATTGAGGCAGTTCTGAAGGCAAAAGGGGGTTCAACCCGTTACTAGCATGGGGTACCTAATAAAGTGGCCGGTGAGTGTATATTGGTTTAGTGTTGATGTGGAGCTGTTGTATGGTATGATGAACTCTTTGAGAGTCAATCTGTTGCTATACGTCCACACATGCGGAAAAAATAGAAAACTAACTAGTTTTAGCAGTTTATGCAACCAGACACTGGCCTTAGTCTTTTATCAAATTGCCATTGCCACAGTTTACAAAAGCAAAAAGTGATGGAGCATTTGCTTCTTTTGGTGAACACACACACACACAGATCTTCGGCAAATTGTGTTTGAGTCCTAGTGCCAGCATATAGAAGGAGACAGCACAGGGTTTATATAAACAGTAGTTTATAAACAGGTAGCAGAACAAGTGAGATAAGCAGGTTAGTGTTCAGCATATAGATTGTTTGGTAGACTTAACTTGAATGACAAGGAATATGAAGGATGATTAAGAAAAGGGATCTTAACAGCTCTGGGCAATAGTACGGTTGGAGTTCTAGATTCAGAATTCAATGCATAGAAATTTTGGATGGTTGACTGGATGATTACCATTAATTAGTTCATCACAGTAAACAATCCAATACTGAAAAACTTTCAACTTGAAACTTGATTAAATTCCAATATAGCAAAAGTTTACATCTTGTGAGCATTTTTGCAGAAAATCAACTCATATTGGTATCTGGGGATCCACATGATATACTTGACTGGACAAAGAACACAGAGGTTAAAATTGATCTAAAGAAAGCCAGAGCCGACAGAGTCTTAAGAAGTCCTTTAAGTCTGTAGCAAGATAAGCTGGAGATGCAAAAATGCTGGATAAGAGTAAGATGGAAAGCTTTGTCATAGATGTGAATCTGGACATGATTGAGGCTGTTGCAGAGAATAACGTACAAACTGCTGGCCATCACAATCAATACCTCACACCCCCCATGACATGCTTAGCCTACTGGAATGAGAAGAACATTTAGCCCCGATTCAGAGAAAATGAAGGTCATTTCCCCGATACAGAAGGTCATTTACTGTATGCCTACTGCTGTGAGACTTATGCTATCTTGTGCCGAGGTATCATTAACCCTTCACCCTAGGAACTAGGTCCCTCCACTTATCTCATACCTGTACTTGTAATAGCTAAAACACATTTCTTGAAACCATCACTTACTTTCTCAAAACCTTAAACACAAAACCAAGGTCAGTGAGAGAGATTTGATTTGCTTCAGGATCATGTCTTCATGTTAATCCAGCCTGAGGACTTTTTTTCCACATCACAATGTCACCTGGGCGGCTCAGTGGCTCAGTGGTTCATGTAGGTTGTCTATAAACCGAAAGTTTGGTGGTTCAGTCCCTGGTTCCACCTGACCAAGTGTCGGTGTCCATGAGCAAGACACCGACACCCCGGCTGCTCCCGACGAGCTGGATGGCGCCTTGTATGGCTGACACCGCTGTCAGTGTGTGAATGTGAGGCAATATATAAAGCACTTTGGTGGCCATTAGGTCTATGAAAGCACTTTATAATGCGCCATGCAGGCGCAAAGGGTCCACCTTTGGACCCTTTGCGTCCACCTCCTCCTCATCCACCTCCTTTTCTTCATACTCTTCCTCCTTTATACTCTTCCAAATTTAGTGCAACATTTTGAGTCAGTACTGAACTCTGAACTGACTTGTATTACAGGTGGTTTGGTCATTAAGTGTGAACAATTTTGGATCGTAGTGAGCGATGACAACTGTGTTTAAAAGTGCATCAGCATTGTGAAATGAGTGAGAATGTGTTTAAAATTTAGCAAAAGAGTGCATGAGATTTGCGAACAGTGTTTAAACTACCGGAACTTGTTTTATGTTTTACGGAAAGAGTTATTTATTCGGCAAACTGGTTTAGGCTATTGAGAATTTGCTTTAGGAATGGGGTTTAGTGTTTTATCAATTCAGAAAAAAACTAGTAGTAGTAACAGATAGTAGTAAATTCAACGTCAGATATAAATATGCAATAATTACATTTTTCATTCTGTTTTGTCTATCAACACAAACAAATGTGTGCAATAATTACTGTTTTTCTTGGCACTGTTTTGGTCTTATAGAATA
>JAQIUQ010006769.1:0-25275 GCA_030378365.1 Hybognathus amarus
ACAATGTGCATTTACGTTTAAATTGTAACATATTTAATAGCACGGAATTAAAGTGTGTAATTAGTGTTAGCTCACTATCTTAGCCTTTTTCAGTGCATTGGTTGAGGTAATCTGATAATATTAGTGATTCTCATTTATCAAAACACTAACATTGGTACCGTTTTGGAGAGAAATTGGGTATTTTTTAATCTCTCTATTTAACCCATCTCTTGGTGTGTGATGCTGAACTATCATATGAGTTTCTAAAGGTTTTTGAATTCTTTGCACAGTTATGAATATTGATATTTTATGTGCAACAATAGCATGCTCAGGCCCATTGGCTTTTCGCCTAATTTTAAATGCTTTCCCCCCAAATAATATGATTTAAATGGTGATGAGTGTACTGATTTGATGCATTTTAAAAAGATGGATGATAGATATTCTTCAATCTTTCTTACAAAGAACAAAATATAATGTGAATTACAGTATTTGCAATTTTTTTAATTTATAAATTGTAGTGCACAGTGTTTATTATAAGGGGTAGAATCCGCACCTCAGTACTCACTACTCACTACTCATGAGTACTTTTAAATAAGCTACTTTTTTACTCTTACTCAAGTACTTTTTACTGTACTCACACTACATTTTTGAAACGTAATGGTACTTTTACTTGAGTATGTTTTTTCAGTACTATTTCAACCACTGGCTACACAATTTACACACATTTTAAATAATATTTTTGTTGTGGTGCCTATGAAAATAGTTCTGAACAATTTAAATGTATTAAATTGTATATTAAATAAATAAAATGTAAATAAAAATATATAAAAAAAAAATAGTTTTACTCTGCCTATTTTTTTTTACTCCATTTACCCTGACTAATCCGATCAGAAACTGAAGGACTGGAATATCCATAGACAGTAAAAGGGAAATATCAGTTGTTTTAACAATTCATTAAAATGAATCGGTAAGGAGTCATTAGTTCGCGAATTGGACGTGTCCTCATCGGATGTGTGTTGGTACGCGTTGTGTTATTATCCCGGCAGGCAGCTTGGACATCCAACAAGTGTCAGCACAGAAAATATTTCATCACTGGATAGTTTTTTTCGTTTATTTAAAGTGTGGTTTAACTTAGGTCCGCTGAATGTGCGAAACTTGGTAATGCAGGAAAAAAATATATCCAAATGCTCCAAATGAAACTATGGTCCATTCTTTTTTCTTTTTTTTTTTTGTTTTTTTTTTACCATTTGTTCGATTTGATTAATATGTGCAGGGAGAGAGAGCAAGAATCATAGACAGGCAAGAAGACGCTTTGGAGACGGTGGTGAGGCCTTCTTATACTGTATAGGCTATGGGTGAAGCCTTGTTTACACTTTCGCCTGGCTCCAAAGAGAGAAGAGTGAGTGCGCGCGCTCTCTCTGCTCGTAGTTGCGCCCTGTCACATTCAATTCCCATCCCGCAAACACAACTGCGTCATGTCCATATAGCCATCATGCCAGATATTTTGCAGATAAAATGCAATTGTAAACATTTTATTTCATTACTATTTTGTAATGAACATTCACCCGCCAGTGGGGCGGTTAGCCTTTCGAAGATTTACTCGCTAAACGGAAAATCTTTGTGTTTAATGTTCTGTTAGGGTTTTAAGTGTTTCCATCATCTTTTTTTGGGTCACCACCATTGTGTTCAAGAGTAGATCCTGTTCAGTCCAGTTCAGTTTATTTTCCTCAAATGAATAGAATTCAATTTATTTCCTCAAATGAAATTAGTTACTGTAAAGATAACAGTAAAGAACAGTTAATTTAGAGCTTCTGCTGTTTTGCTGCTGTTTTGCTTTTTTTTAAATTACAGTATAATTGTAAAACCAAATTGGCAACAAATAGTTTTCGTGGTCATTTTCAATGGAATGTTTACTGTAGCTTCAGGGGTATATAAAATAATTTTAATTCATAGTTCACATGAACCTAGGAAAGTACAGTAAAACAATGTTTTTTAAAGGTGCTGTATGCGTTTTTAGCGGCCCCTGAGCGGTGATGTTTCAGAATGCAACAAGAGCGCCTCGTGCGCGTGCTAGCTCTCAAGAGCGAGCATTCACTACCGGCTACACAGAGACTTTCAACGCAATGGAGACAGTATCACACACAACATGCTGGAAACTAATGTAAACTCCCACTGCAGTTACAATAATAGCCTACTTTTATCAGCTTGACATAGTGTTGTCACGATACCAAAATTATTGTTTCGATACCGATACCAAGTCAAGTATTGCGATTTCGATACTTTTCCGATACTTTTACTGAAAAGGAAAGTATTTCTTACAAGGCGTTTCACATGCACCTCCTTTGCATAGGTCTGTGCTCTTTAATGCTGTAATAACCTAATATAAATAAATCACGGACATGCACATGCTCTGATCCTATAATCATATAGCCGATAGATCATTTTGCTGATGTTTTATATCCTTTAATTTAGCAGCTTGCAAATTATTTATGCTATCCATGAAAGTTGGGGGGAAAGTTGTACACCTAATACAAAAATAAATGAAACATCTCCAGTTAACTAGCAGATAATTCATTTAGTTCGTTATTAAATAAGAGATCTGGCGCTAAAATCTGTTGTTTTTTTAAAATCAAGTAGAGCGCTCTTTTCGCTGCTATCAGTAGTATGGATACAGTGTCTTTTGCGGCTCGCGCAGTCGCGCGCCCTCTTCACACGGACAATGTATGACTATCAGACCGGCCCTCGCGGCCTCGAAACACTATCGGCCCACCGGAAAAGAGCCCACTCATCCGATTGCCACTCCGCTACTGACAGGCGGCCACTGTATCACGTGTGCTCGCGCATGCAGCCGTCTCGCGGTAGTGTTTGTCTCATGACAGCTGCAGCTTCTTTGCTGCGCGCGTGAGGAGAAACATAGACGTTCATAGGGAGAGACTGGAAGCGTGCGTGGCACACAGCAAAATGAAATACGTCTCTTACAAATCTGGAACGCGGTCATTCATAAAAGTATCGATACTAATAAATTTAGGTATCGTGAGGTTTTTAATTTCCGAGTATCGCGATACTTTTGAAGTATTGGTGCACCGTGCAACACTAGCTTGACATTGAATTAATGCTCTGTGCTTGTACCATGATCATAATGTTACAATAAACTGCATTTAGCCGACATGTGTTGTTATATAAGCCATTTCACTAACTATTCGTGTATCTTTCACAATCAGCAATGTCAACATAGGTGAATGTATAATATGATAACGAAAACGGTTAGTGAACTAAACTGAACAATTTCAGTGTTACAGTAAGAGCGTAGGAAGGGACATTACTGTACTGAACGTGTCTGGAAATGTGTATAAACAATATGGTAGTGGGATGAGTGACGTTAGTCAGTAGATCTAGTAAATAAAATAAGTTACATCCTAAAGCACCTACTTTTTGTTATCCTTGAACATTCTTTTGTATTGATGTCATGTTTCATGTAGTTTACTTTGCTATTTCACTAGAGTTTAGTTTACTATGTTGATCCGCGTTTTCGTCCAGAGTCGATCAGATTCACGGTTTGCCCTGACGAGCTTGAGCAGATTATACTTTTTTGTTTTTTATATTTATGGGGAGTTTGTGTTGGAGTCGGTGTTGTGCTGGAGGCAGGACGTTTTGGGGGGTTATCAGACTCCATGTCGTCGTCAGCTGAAGTGCCGTTGGTCGCATGGTTAACTGTAAGGATAGAGAGGCTCGGGAGCACGCATGCACGTCACATTTGATGGATTCGCAGGAAATCCAACCCGGAGACGTCACAGATAAATATGAATATTGGCCTTCAGTAATAGCAAAACCCGAAAAGTGGATCATTGCAATGTGTGATTACAACCCCTTCAAACACAGGCAATAAAAAAAGGATTAATTTGATAAAAAAGTTACATATAGAACCTTTAACACAAATAATAATTATAAAAAAATATTTTACATAAAGTATAGATGGATAGTTTTATAAAGAAATTGCTTCTAACAAATGTAGCCATGTGACAATAAAACTAAATTAAACCTTTTGAGTTGGTATGGTGTAAACAACGGTTGCTTACGTTACTGTTCACCTCACTGAACAAACTACTGTACCCACAAACTGAGCCCAAGGGGTTTCTTTGTCCCAACAAACCAAGGTCTCACTGACCTGTTTTCAGCCAAGGAAACCACACTGATTAAGGTGCTCACCTTTCTGCAAACCCTCTGTCCTTTACAACATATGGCAAACCTTAGAGTTCAAGGACATCCCAGTTTCACAGATAATGGCTGATTCATTACCAGCACTGACATCAATCTTTCAACAGCCCCCGTCATCACCCCCACCGGGAGCAGAGGGGACCTCCTCTCCTTGATAATCCACTCCTGCATTTTACTACCTGTGTGAAAAGTGTTTCAGTATGCTGAATGATCGAGCTCCAATTATAGTCCGTTTTTTTTTCTTGCAGGGAGATTTGAACATACAGATGTGTATTTTAACTGCAGGCCTAAGATATTTAAGATCATTTTTTTGAAAGAATGTCATGGATATGGTCAAAATGTTTTGCTTTAATGAAGAGCAGTCCTCCCTCCCTCTTTATCTTGTTTAACTGTCCTGTTTCCAGACCACCCCAGTAGACCAAGGGAGGCAAAGATACAGTTAGTAAATGCAAATGATAAGTGTGTCATCCATTTATCTAGCAACTGCAGAAAGGTAGTGTTTTATTTCAACATCCCTAACTGTGATAAACTTTTACCTGCGACAAATTATTTCTTTGAACTTTTCTAAAGTTCTTTCAAAATCTAGTAATGCCACCTAAAATGTGTGAGAGTGTAAAATGTAAAAAGGTTTTGATTGTAACACGGCATCAGTTTGCACATGTGCAATTGAGTTCATGATTCTATACTTACAGTTAAATTATTTTTCAAAGTTGGACATAACATTATTGGATTATTGGGGTACATTTTAAAAGAAAATACTTTCAGACTTTATACAGAAAAAATGGACATTTATTTTATTTTTTTACCTGCCATTTCATGGTAATTTTTTAGTGTGATAATCAAAATCTGTTAAGCTTGTGTGGCTTATTCAAATTGCTATAGCCTATTTAAAATGATTGTAAATTTAATCTGAGTGTGAATAAAATTATATCTTTTTCCAAATTAGTTATGCCCAATCCTTAAATTTGATTGGACAAACACAAATAAGACTTATATTAGGTCCAAAAGCAAAATTACTTGTTTCTATTTGTACATTTAGTCTTTTTTTACATTTAGTCATTTATCAGATGCTTTTATCCAAAACGACTTACAACTGAGGACTAAGCAAGTCTGTGAAGAGGCAAAAACAACGCAAGACGTGCTCAAAATCTGACTTTGATGGGGTGATTGAAGAAGAATCTAGCTGGATAGTGAAGTCGTGCTGTAGAGACGGATTGGCAGGGAGGACGAGAAGCTCGGTCTTTGCCAGGTTGAGTTGCAGGTGATGTTCCTTCATCCATGCCGAGATGTCCGCCAGACAGCTTGAGAACCGTAGAACTTGAGAACAGCTACTGTGGGATCATCTGGTAGAAATGAAAGGTAGAGCTGGGTGTCATCAGCATAGCAATGGTAAGAGAAACCATGTGCCTGTATGATGGGTCCTAGTAAATGGAGAAGAGGAGCAGTCCAAGAACTGAACCCTGGGGAACCCATGAGATCAGTTAACGTGCTTTGGATACCTCACCTCTCCATGTGACCCTGAATGGATTCAAACCAGTGGAGAGGAGTACCTGTGATGCCCAGTGATGAGAGGGTGGACAGAAGGATCTGATGATTCACTGTGTCGAAGACAGCAGACAGATCCAGGAGGATGAGACCTGATGATTTGGAAGCAGCTTTTGCGATCCGCAGGGCTTCGGTGACCGACAGCAATGCAGTCTCGGTTGAATGCCCTTTCTTGAAGCCTGATTGGTTGACATCCAGGTGGTTGTTTAGAGACAGGAAAGATGATACTTGGTTGAAAGCAACTCGTTCAAATGTTTTCGCAATGAATGCTATGAGAGAAGACAGGTCTGTAATTCTCTAAAAGTGGAAGAATGCTCTTGCTTCGCTGCCCTAGGAGGCCACGCCTACAGGGTAACAGAGCGCAATAGGTAAACAAGTTTAGACTAGTCTAGTGAGTCTTTGTGATGAGTCTGCCCGAAAATGTGTTTCAGAGATCGCCCAAAATGTCTGGGATTCAACCATTGCGTTCCACAGTCGCCATTCGTCATGTTTACTCTGGCGAGCAGGACGAGTGAGGGCCGTGTGGAGAACGACACAAAGCCTGCTATCTTAGCTTCCAAAAAAGATGGCTGACACTATGTGTAATCCCAATCCTCCATAATGCATCCGTCTGCGAATAAATACATTACCTTCATCCATATTTTCAAAAAGTTTCTGCCAGTGAAATCAAACGCACTAGTCTGGCACTGATCTGTGATGGGTCTGTTAGCGCATTAGGTCCAACCCCCTATGGGCGGGTTTGAAAGGGTGGGGATCTAGTGCTTGCAGTCTTTACAGAAATCTCCCTCTTATACTTCCTCCTACAATGATGTAAAATGACTATTTTTGCGTCATTGTGGGAGGAAGTGAAAAAGGTAAATAGCTGATTTCTCTCGTTCAGGGGAAAATGAGAGTGTTGCTCAACCATTCAATAGTATAACTGTGTTTCTAGCAATGGAAAGCTTAATGCAAATGGGTGGAGTGTCCATTTAAATCTCTGCAGCTCATTTCTACATATAATTGATTAAAATGATGTTAACATATTAAGGCCAATTCACACGGCACCGACAGATGCTGACCAATGTGATCAATCACCAGATTACAGTATTTTGAATATTTTTAAGACATTCCACGACCCGACAAAACATGATCAATTGGCGAAAACAAGTGCTAACCAATGGTAACATGAAGTGTCTGTTACTACTCTCTCATACGTCTGGGAGTAAGACAAAATTCACATAAGGGCTGGTTGCTTCGATATTTGGGTCACTGCATTCTAGGGCTGATTATGAACTGCTACCGAGAGGGCTTCAAATTTAGGGGTTCTTTTTAGACATTATGATATTTTATACTCATGCTTTCCCAAAAACGACCTTCTCCCTTGAGAAACATAATTAACCTATGTCTATTTGTTTGCCTCAAGACATAACAGACATGCAGCGAGGGAGATGGTGATGATTTGGGGGAGGGGGTCTACTCTACACCATAATACCAAACTCTGAAGGAATTTGCTTATTTTGAAAACAGTCTGTTTCGCTCCAGGCAGCAAACACAACCTTAATAAGAGTGGTCAACCGATGGAGGTCATCAAACAATCAGCTGAGAGCTTTTCTTTCTTGTCCCACACACAATGAGGTGAATGAAACGTTTAACCTCATCAAATTTCATGCTATTTATGTAATACCACTCTATAATGCAGTGATTGTGATGGTTATGGGATGTTGTTAAATGGTCCTGTAGGTTTTTACTTTATCTTAGTCAAACAAATTAGTGCGCGGGGACGTATTAGCCTTTTTGTTTTCGGTTATTTGTCAAAGGACACTGTGTCCCCAGTCTAGGATGTTTGTAGAAGAAGATAGTCTCACCTTATCAGCATGCCATTTACATGAAGGATCATGTGAACTGGCGGACTATCTGTTTAGTAGAATAATACATTCAAAGTAATGTCAACAATGGGCCTATGAGTGATGAGCTGTAACATGGATGGCTGAAAGGTGAATGGGATGTCACATTCTTATTTTTCCTTACTTACTTTCTCTCACTCTCTCTCTCTGCTCTCAGCTCCGTCTTTGTCTTCTTCACACTCTGTCTGAGGCCATCTGGACTCTGGCGGTGTCTGCTCACTCAAGGTGAAAGTAAACTACAGCCTGCTCTGTCAGGACACTTGTACCACCAAGGCCGCTGCCTCAAATATAAAATAGAAAAAAACAGAATGAATAAATGGAGTATGTGTTGACAAAAAAAAACAAAAAAACTTGTATAATCTGAAATTATACTATTATGGCAGTAGTTTAGTTAATTATTAATATACAGGCTACCCAAATGTAGTTTGACCATCACATGTGATGGTCAAACTACATTTGGGTAGCCTGTATATTAATAATTAACTGAAATTAATAGATTAAGTGCACTTAATCTATTATTTTCATTGCATTAGAATATTAAAACAATTGTGGAGTCTACAAACAAATGATTTGAGAATGTTTTTTGGCATTATATTCATTTGTAATTAAGTGTCTACATTTGTTTTATTATTGAGTCATTGTCCTATTGGCCTTTTCTTTTGAATTTGGCAGGGATGTGAACAATGAACCACAGAAAAGCACGACGAATCTCGTATTTTCTCTAAAACACAAATATTCACACGCACACAGAGTAGGACAGGCATTCTCATGCAGAGGTGTAAATAGGCTGTAGGTGTTGTTTCTCAGATGGATGATGAGAAAATGGCTTTTTTGTCTTGGGGGCACCATCTGTTTTTTCTTTTTAATTTTTATCTAAACACAATGGGCTAAACACAACAAGCTCAAACAAGTGCAAGTGACAATTTGGTGGATAAAACATTTCAAAGACGTATTAAGACACTTTGAGACCCATCTAAGCAAGCACCTGGGGCCGGTTGTATAATAGCCATTATGCTAAGCCAGTGTCTTAAGGTCTAGTATGACTCACTAGCAGTTAGTCAGGAGCAGTCAGCCTTACTTTACGGTATCAAATTAGGCAAAATCTACATTTTTATGAAACGTATTTAAAAAAGCTATGGACGGTCTTAAAAAAATCTAATGAATGTCTAACTTGTAAGACTAGTCTTAGGGCCTGTTTAATGAATGACATTCAGATTTAATGGAGTTCTCCTCACCAAAAGCAACAGATACAAGCTGCATTTTTGATCATCAGCTAATTTCAAAATCAAATACAGTAATAGGAGAGAGTGGCAACAGTCCTGGTAAGATCATTTAGTTTCTCTATTTTATTAAAGATGATTTGGTGTTAAGCATCTGCGACTTACTTTCACTTTTGCAATAGTTTGCATGTTGGCTTGATGAATAGATCGCTCAGTTGCTTAGCTGTTCATCTGTTGCATGTGTATTAAAGTGAAATCAGCGGCATATACAGTACCTTTTGCTGCAAATGCCATTAATATGAATCAAACAACAAAAGAAAAACAGAATCACTCACTACTCTTGATTGAATAACTTTAACAAACACGCGTGTAGAATTAATCTAGAAAGAATAGATAGAGTGATTCAATGATTAAACGAGAAGAGATGTTGAAAACTGCCCCCTTTTGTAGGGTAATGAAATTAAAAGACTAACACTCTGAGTAGGTGTTCAGCTACTTTCAACTGCTTTGATAGTGTTAGATTTTTTTTTGAGTTTTGAAAAAAAAAATGACCAAAGCAATTTCACTGAACTCAGGTGGCTTCTCCACTAAGTCAACCCATATCAACAAGCTCTTTATGCAGAGAAAACATTGGATAGATATTCGAAGTGTCTGAACCGATGTTCCCTGAGAGAAATAATCAGTATTACAATCCATTACTGTCAACCATCTATAGAAGTTTATTATCTCTGTGCAGTCATTGTAGACATGAACAACATTCAGGCAACATGATAGGTGTTTTTGAGGAGACTCTACAAATGTTTTCTAAGTTCTCTACTCTGTTGTGGACACACACACACACACACTGTGATTGTAAAAATCAAGGTTGTATCAGAACCCACACAGTTAATTGTTTTATAAGTCACTGCATGTCTGGTAAAATGTCACTGAAATGTTTGCCTGGAATACACAGAAATGTACTGCTCAATGTGGAGTAAGGGTATCTTGGCAGTCTGTCCATCAAGTCAATACAAAAGTTCAAGTTCGGATCTTATATGATTTAGTTAGTGTATTACATTGGAAATACTGGGTCAGATCAAGTGCATTGCACTGTGGTATACAGTACTCAGTTTACCATACCTTGTGAGCAAAATACTTAATTGTATTGAATGTACATTATGTACTTCATTAAGTATAGACCCCTTTTGTGCCAACGTCACAATTACGTCATGGCACTTGCTGGAGGCAAAACAACGTAAAAACTGGAGGCGGCTAATACAAACCAGCACATATTCGGCTACAAGGAGCTTAAATTATTATTATTATTATTATTATTATTATTAAATGTCATCTTGTTGTGTTGTTTGGTGCAAGACTCGTCTGCAGGCTCCAATTTGAAATTTAATCGCATAATGTTTTCTAAATTATTTTATTTGTGAATAATCTATGATTGTATACATTGTTGTGATATATTGTGATAGACATTTTGAAGAACCTAGTAAGAAGAATAATCAAATACATAGTTCATTAATATAATTTGAATACATAAAAATTGTATTTCTTGAAAATATTCACATAATTAATGTAGTGTCACTCTTTACATTGTCGTCTTCTGGCCTTTCTACCCTATCTCAACAGACTCAATTCGTACGAATTCGACGAATGATTAAAAAGTGTCTAATTCGTACGACCTCACTCGATACGAATTCATATGATTTGTTTAAACCCACGTGATGGGTAGGTTTAGGGGCAGGGTAAGGGGTAGGTCATTCGTACGAATTCATACGAATTGGCCAATTCGTAAAATATGTACGATTTAGCAAAATTCGTACGAGTGAGGTCGTATGAATTGTTACGAATTAGCCACCTCATAAAATTTGTAGGAATTCCCATGTCAGGCTGGGCCTTGGCACTGGCTGGCAGTACTGCACAATGTAACGTTACCATAAGTCTTGTACGTGACCATTCATCACATAGTTGTAGGCATCTAACGTAAAAAAAATTATATGGGATCGATTCTGGCTCCAACTAAGCTCCGCCCACAAAAAAAACATCACCATGTTTACCAACTAAAAAAGGGGTCTATAGTTTATCTATATTTTAAAAAAAGTACTTCAGTCTTTGTAATATTGTCAAATTAAACGTTTTACATTAAAATACATTTATGTTTGTGATGATTTAAAGACTTATTTTGACTGAAATACCAAAGCACATTGAACTACTGTTTTCAAAGAATGCTATTTCTGTAATAAGTGCTCTAGTTCTCAGCCTTCCATATATGTACGACATATTGCTGTGTTAGTAGCATGCTTTTTCTAAACATAGCCTTTATTAGCTTAGCTTCACATTTCAAATCAGCCCATGCTGCTAACGAGCAACACAAGTCCAAGCAGGACACATTAGCAATCAATGTTGTTCAAACAGCACTGTAACTCTGTCCTTGTGCCCTTCTGAGGAGAATAACCCTACTCAGTAGCCTTTCGCATGCAATTAAGCTGTTTGTTTTACATGCATTTGTGGGTCCTGGAGGTCTGACAGACACAGGGCAGACCCTGCTCCCTATTGAGAACCATCTGCCGTACAGCCAATTAATATTCAGTAGGCCTTCTGGTAGAGCTTATATTCACATAGCTTGCCCTAAGAACAGCTGATGAAGGGGAGATGCCTCTGAGAATCACAGGTTTCTAGTGTGGACAGACTGGGACAATGTCAATGGATCTTACATGTGAGATGTGTTAAGCTGCAAAAGAGCAAACAGGTTTCTTTCTTGCAGGTTCATGCAATTCCAAATTTAGCCTGGTCAATTGTCTTTGATATTTACTCAGCTGTTCACATGGGTTAAGCAATAATTTAAGTGTCACCAACGGTTGCTGGAAATACAATGAAGATGAAGATCAGGTATAATGTCTTTAATAATCTACTCAGAAGGTAATACAAAACAAGACAAGCAAACAAAACCAACCGCTATGCTGAAACTTGTCTGGAAAAAGTCCATGAAAATGAAACTGACTGAACAGAACTGTGATAGTAGTGGCAACATACAGTAGTTTAGTAAAATCATGGGGTCAAGGTTGGGCTGGTTAGCATGGCCCAGTTAGCCTCTGCTTGAAGAGACCGTAACTACCATTTTCATCCAAAAATTGTCTTCATCTTCTCCATTGATGACCAATTAAAGTTACAAGCAACATACACTGTATATAGGCCTATTGCTGTTTAAAATTTGGGGTCATTAAGATATTTTTGGAAATAAATAAATAAATTTAATCAGTATAAGAACCCTTAAAATATCAAAAGTGACAGTGAAGACATTTTTAAACTCTTATGATCATTCATATTTCTAATAAAGGCTTTTATTCATCATGAAAAATGATGTCACAGTTACCACGAAAATATTACAGGAAGCACCACAACTGTTTTCAGCATTGATAATTATTCATTGAGCAGCAAATCAGCAATGGCAGCTAATGGCTGCTAAAAAAATCAGCTTTGACATAAATATTAAAATAGAAAACAGTTAAAAATAATCATAATAAATCACTTAGTAATCATATTTTACTGTATTTTATCAAATAAATGCAGCATAGAGAGTGCACTGTGAGAGACTTCTTTCAAAAACATTTAAAAATCATACAGCCCTTACTGATGTTTTAATGGTAGAAAAATTAAATTACAAAAACAAATACATTTTTATTTTAGACGGGCCCTTAAATGTATTGAATGGACCCCTTTTGCTGCTTTAGACGTTTCCATGAGCATGGCAGATGTCCTTGTGGAAATATATAGATTTCCTTGTGGAAAACTGGCCTTAAAATACATTCATCTGAATAATCTGTTATCACATATTAAATAGATATGAATGCCAGGAATTATACACGGACCGTGATTCATTCAAAAACTATTATATAGAAATGAATTTATGACATGCTCCCTCTGTTTTTATCAATCCTACTTTATTTCTATAATATCTAACATTAAACATGTGGTATTAAGCAAATTAAAGTTTAACATATTTAATCAATCATTTTAAGTATGCAGTATGTCTTAATAATCCATGCCTTTTCAAGTAGATACAGATACTGTAATGAAAAAAAAGCCATATTCTTTGTGCTTTGAAAAGTGCGAGTTAAAATACAAAAAAGACAAGCATTACACAGGCCCCTGTAAGCTTCTTCTCGCTTGATCGACCTTGAATGAAGCCTCTGATGAGAAGAAAAGCTATTTTCACTTACCTCACCATGCAGACGTGCCCGTCCTGGAGGCCTGTGATCTTCTCAGCTCAGCTGGCCTGTTTTCACCTGTCTCTATATTCATGTGGATCAGTAACCAGAAAAACACAGTTTAATTAATACAATCCCTTCACATTCACACCCAGGGCTTGTGTTGTATTAGAGAGCATCCTTATAATGGCAATGGTGTGAGGGGAAAAAGGTGTAAGAATTGAGCATTTACTGTAGCAATGGAGTTTGATTTCAGTTTTTCACAATGCAGTGACGCTCAGGTCTGCTGACTTTGAAATTGCGAACTGGTCATTATTGCAGAATACACACTTAATGCAAAGTGGAGAACTTTGGCATCACCTTGAAGGGGGTTATTTTGTGATAATTACTGGCTGACTACAGCACATTATCCTGCTGTGTTATTACACGGCTAGCTGCAAGATACATGGATGGCAAATATTGATTTGAAGACAGGGACTGATAGAGTGATATAAGCAACATGAAACGAACACAGCCATTGGATGTAAAAAGGCAATAGGCCTAGGTTGGCTCACTGCAAAACATGCCTCTACCAACATTTTTCTAAAACATGCATATTCATATTATTCACTGCAGTTCCCAGCTGACATGAACACTAATGACATGAGGTAAAAAAAAAAAACAACAACTTGAATTCCTTTTCACACAAATTGTGATTACAGGGACAGTTTATCAATTAATTATGACTTAAAACGTTTTCGTACTTCCTATTCTTTGAATGATCTCAAAACACTTTTACCACAGTTAATAAATTGTAAACTAATACACTTTGACGTTTGCATCACCTAACCAGCTCAACATGTATGACTTTTCTGATGTAATAGTCATAATGAAATCAAAATTGACATTTTTCAGTATTAAAAATAATTTATCTGTGCACAATTTAATATTTTTTTAATGTATTTATGTGCACTCATAATCTTTAATCAAAATAACTTCCTCTCCGTCTTGCAGCAACATCTCTTCTTTTCTAATGACATGTTTTCGGTGAAGGTCAGGACATACTGAGACTAGCAAACAACAATGATCTTGATGGACAAAATCAAGTCCCGCCCTTTCCTTGTTCAAGAAGCCGTTTAAATTGGATAGATGTCACATTAGGGAAGAAAAGACAATTGCAACATCCGTTTTATTCTGACTCTAACCCTCTGGGGTCGGCAAACGCGCGGTGCGTTTTGGCAGATTTTTTTTCACACAGCAGAAAAATAGACTTAAAGTACATCATTTCTGGTCGTACAGAGTTAAGAATTATGTAAAAATAAACTGTTAAATGTCTACTTTTTATGTGCCCACCCAATCGAAATAAAATATTGTGCTTTTGTAAAATAAAGAAAATAAATATGGTGTGCGTTCTGCCTCTCCGTCTCTGTGAACTTTTTGTGTAGAGCACGTCTCTAAACTAAAACAAACTCAGCAAATACTATTCACCCAGGCATAAGCAATATATGTTTACAATCAGTTAAGTTTGTACTTTTAAATGATCTTATTTAAAACTAAAATAAATGTTCTGTTTATGTAATCTATATAAAAAGAGAGAGATGTCAGCCATTCTCATTATCGTTCTCTCAGCTCAATATTTTCCGACACTCATCTGGTACAGCATCACAGGGACAAGTCCCTTGAAACACTAGTCACAATAGAAGACAAAGGACTAAACTGTGTTTGCTTTTGTTAACACTATCGGATATGTTTAGTATTTAGGTTTGAGGGTTTAGTGTTTAGTGGCATTCCTGGGATATTTCATTTCCAATCGGCCACGACACATGCAACAACAAACATAATAAAACATTGGCCGATTCACATTCATCTGTTTCAGATAAAAGTTAAAAATAACGCCAAAGATAACATGATCCTTGGATATTTCACTTTGAAAGTGTAACGAAACTTTCAACAAGCAACAAATCATTATTCTGCAGACATGTCGCTATAGGCGCATTTTCCCAATGAGCCAGAAAATGCTTGGGATAGTCAATTATATAATGTTGCATCGTTAAACAACATTTTATTGTAGAAAGCTTCTACTGATCTCATATTTTCTAGAAAACTGAACTGCATTCACTGCTTCTGTAACATTTTTTTAGTACAAACTATGTTTTCCGAGCCTGATCTCATTAAAGTTCGTATCTATAGCACGAATGTCATTTCTCGTGCCATTTATATGCCAAAAATAGTTTTTGCGTGTATATGGTACGCATTTTCACATGCATATGATGCACACGTTTTGGCGTATAAGAAGTACGAACTCCCCACCCCCTTCCCCCTAAACCTACCCAGGGGGTTTTCAGTGCGTAGCATATGCACGCAAAAAACATTTTTGGCCAACCATTTATAAATGCCATGAGAAATGACAATCGTGGTATAGATACGCACTTTCATGAGACTGTGTTGGTTTTCCCCTAATGTTCTATTTGACTTTACAATAATAATAAAAAAAAACATTACCAAGGAAATCAAACACAGATGATTTGACTTACTGTACATTTGTTTTCAGTAAATAATAGTGACTATCAGATTGATTAGAAAAAAAGGTGAAGCATTAACATCTTTTTGGGTGGGCTTGACTTGTCTTTTGCAAATATGTTTAAAATGTGTAGTCTCAAGCTCACAACTATAAAATGGACTGTGAAGAGAGAAAGTTGTAAAACAGCGCAATGTCTCGGTGTTTCAGTTAGGATGTTAATGTACGAAGTATACCTCCCAGTGTCCCAGTCCTTAGTCTTCTGGCTATTTACAACCTTGAGGCCAGATCTATCACATCATATGTGCAGAATCTCAGGGCCTTCAGGGGCCAACCTTTGAACCTCTGGATCTCTCCCTCCCTTTTCCGACCGCCCCATTGTTGGTGTCTTGGAAAACCATCAGCTGACAGATTTACCGGTGTGAGCATTAGCTGAACTCAGGAAAGGGTACAGCCTCATAGAGTTACGCTCCAAGATGGCTCGCCTCCTCTTTGGAGGCTCAGTAATTTACTGTACGGGCATCTGTGAATGCAGCAGTAAATGTACTGTTACTGTTAAAGGAGATATGAATCGGACAGCTGCTCTGAGCAGATTCATTGCAGCACAGTAACCCTAATGACTCTGTTTGATGATATATGACAAAGACAGACTGAACTGCTGTTTTTAAGACATCCTGCGAACTTGATTTTCTCCCTCGCCCTTCTTGTTCTTTACCATCTTGTTCTTTAACTCTGTTTTCTTTGATTTCACAATTCACTAGTCATAATTCACTTATGCAGTAATGGGTTGAGCCTCATAATTTTAATGTTCTGGGCATCTTCTGTCATTTCTTTTTTGTTTTATCATCTAATAATCTTTACACGTCTTTTTAGAAGAAAATTTCAAATGCCATTTAGAGGCTTTTGCATCTGAACTCTTCATATATATATATATATATATATATATATATATATATATATCCTTTAGAATTTATATAAGAATCCTTTAAAAAATCATGTTCAGTTTTATTCAGTTCAAGGACTTTTAGTTTGTATTTCTTGAAGTCACGCCTTTCTTTGTTTGATTTCCCGCCACTCTTTAGGCCCCGTTTACACGAGAATGCTCGCGGGTGAAAACGTAAAAATATTTTATCGGATGTGCCTATCGTTTACACGGCAACGGCGTTTTTGAGGCTTAAAAACGCAAAAAAGTGAAACCACCCTCCAGAGTGGAAATCTTAAAAACGCTCCACCGCCGTGTTCCCTTGTAAACGGTAAAACGCAAAAGTCTGCTTGACAGTGAAGGTTGTACGCAGGCGCGTGGACTTGGTGTTGTAGTAGTATGCACTAATAGCCGCCTGAAGTGCATACTACATTGAATTACACACACTTTTGCGTCACCATCTGCACGCGGATTTCCCACACAAAACGCTCGTCTAAACGCAGAATAAAAAGTGATGACGCAACGCCACTTTTGCGTTTTCTCTTCAGAATCGTTTCCGTGTAAACATAGCCTAAGTTAACATGTCATGGTCACATCATTATTAATTAACTTATTTCAGCTGTGTTCTATTAATTAACTAGTTTAGTTAACTATATAGTTGTACCCCAGTCTTCACTCTTGGTCACAATCACATTTAGTTGTTTTCAGCACCTGTCTTCATTGTGAACTGTGACCGTTCCACAAATTCCAAGAAATGAAGCAGCAAAACATTGATAATGAGAAATGTTTATTGAGCAGAAAAAACATTGCATTAGAAAGATTTCTGAAAGGAAAACTGGAGTATTGATGCTTAAAGTTTCAGCTTTGATCACAGGAATTTCATTTTCATTTATTGATTTATTTCAATAGGGACAGTGCGCAAAAAAACATTAATTAAAGATGCTTTGCACCAGATTTAGCTTAAGCTAGTTTTCATCTGCAGTCCCCGGGCAGGTGAATTACAATACAAATTAAATAATATAAAATGTAATAATTAGTCACTCAAATACAACTATCAATTAATTAATTCATTAATCCATTCTCCATTTCAAACCTGGTCAGAAACAAAGAGGTCGCTTTTTCAAAACCATAACAAAGGCTTAGATTTATGATGCCATGAACGAGCATGGAACAATTTTTCACAGTTACACTGGTTAAAATAGCTGATTTCTCTGGATTTAAATATTGTTGGAAACATTTGGGATGATGCAAGTACATAAGTCAATAAAATATGCAACACTGTTTTAGTGGTTTTTGAATATCTTAATCTAAAATATCTTACATATTGTGCCTTTAAGCCTCTATTTTTTTTCAGTCAGTCTGGATTATAATTTACTTTATGAGGAAACCATCTCATTTCTGATCCAACCTTCTTGTGTATTTATGGCCTTGTGGCCATAAATAAAATGCGTTACGCAATGGCCTGGATTACAGCGTTGAGAGCTTTGATTAAAATTCATAGAAGTTTCATTTGCCAACTCAGTCTTTGAGGGAATAATGGGAAATTAATGTTTAATCCTATTAAGATAAGGATGCGTTATTTGACGCGTCTCTTTCTGCATCTTCACAGCGGCCATCCACCATAAATTGAATTCCTTCTATGACTGCAGAAGTCTCTGGCTTCCCTCAAGTCATTACCGAACCCATGACCAACTCAAAACATACAGTATTGTTATGATAGTGTGCTTATCTGATTTCCAAATGGAAATCATGTGTGAACTAAATCACTCTGAATAATAGCTCTGATGGTATTAAAGGGATTTTGCCTGACACTGATAAGTAAAAGCAGAAATTTGCTCAGATGACATGACTGCCCCTGGTGATATCATCCACATTACATCAAAACAGCTTCTATGAATCTGAAAAGGGATTTTTTGTTCACATAAATTTGTAGGTGGTTGATCTGGGAGAAGTTGTTTCGTCAGTCTTTTGGCCTCAGAAGTTGAAAAACAGTCAACAAAAATGTAGAACTGAATTCTGAAGAGCGTAAAACAGGTTAAAAAACATTCCATTCAAATTACCTTAAATATAGGCTTAGCTGTGTGGAACTTGTTATTGGAAAAGTAGGTATGTCACATTTATGAGCTTGATCTCAATATTAGATCATAAATGTATTATAGCAGGGTTTACTTGAACCCGATTTTCTGGTGGTTCCCAACACATTTAGTCACATGGCATTTACGGGTTAAGTGATTGGCTCAAAAAACAAATGTGTATATAACCCATGAGTAAAGACAGCAAAATTGAAATTATAGTGCATCCAGCTGAGCAAATGTCATTGAGATGGAGAACAACATATAATATACCTATAGACAATCTATACAAATTTCACTTCACTGCCAATGGCATGTGTTTTGTCAACAGTCAATGAACAGAAAACTATCACCATTCCATAGAGGCTTTTATCTCTTCTAACACTACTTCCAACTCTCATTGTTCAACCTTCAGCCTAATTCATCAAGCTTATGGCTTGGATCCCCTCTCTCTATCTAGAAACTTCTATTGCAATACGGTCCATAAAACTCCACAACAGTTATTACCATCTCACAATAGCATGACTGAATATTTGGACTGGGACATTTTTTTTAGCCCGTTTAGACACAGTAGCTTACATAGATAATGAAGCCCAAAACTTAAGTATAGGACTGTCATGAATATTGAGAATTATGAACAATGTGCTGTATCTGTGGAATAAAATGATTTTACTGATTAACTGCAGTAGGTGTATTGCAATTTCATAGACAACCTCGGATACGTTCTTGTAAGTTATCCTGTTTATATTTATTCTCATATACATGCATGTAATACATGTATTAAGTAAGAAATAAGTATGTTGATGAGCCATGATTTATGGAATGGACAGGTATCTTATAAATAGATCACATAATGTGCCCATATTTGCACGTTACACAACTGCAGTGGGTGGTTACAAAGCCAGAATAATAACCCCCTTTAAAGGGCTAAAAACATCCATATCAATGAAACCTACACAAAATACCTTTTTGAGACCTTAAGGTTAGAAAAATCACCAAGAACGAAAAAGGTAATAGCTATGAAAGCTTGTTTCCACCACAGAATAAAAAATAAAAAAGGTAATTGCAAATTATCTCACAATTCTGACTTTTTTTTCTCACAGTTGTGTTTATATCTCACAATTCTTACTTTTTATCTCAAATTGCGTGATATAAAGTTGCAATTGTGTGTGATAAAGACAGAATTTTAAGAATTGGACTTTAATTGGACTCGCAATTTTTGCATTTATTAATAAAAGTGGAAAGTTTTATTTAATATTTTAGCTTGTGTCATGACCATAACATCAGTAAACCGTAAACAGTTACATGTCAAAAGCAAATCAACTTAGAAGAGTAGGGCCATACAGTACAGTAAACACTAACAATCTCACTTTAGTACCTTAAAAAAATGTTTAGCCTACTTGACATTTTCATGACCTAATGTTAAGTTCCTTACTGTACGCTGAATTATTATTAAAAACAGAACCAAGGTGCGTGTCAAAATATTTTCTGTGGTAATTGACAGCAAATCACAGATGCTGTCAAAAGAGCAAATCTTGTATTGATCATTTTAACACACTTCTCTAGCTCTCCTCCTCTTTCAATACTTCCCATGGCTCACATTGAAGATCATCTTCTTGAACTATCCCACCTGGCTTTGTCACTAAATAAATTTGAGCATAGCAAGGGAAGGAACTAACCTCACTTTATGTAATACATTAACAACTACAGTACAACGATTCTGCTAAATGCCACTGGGGCCAAAAATCCACAGCGGCTTGGCGTGACTTATTGAAATGTAGTCCAGCATGAAATACCACCCACCATACATTTCCCTTCAGTGTGGGCCATGTTCGTAGCTACCGTAACTATGATGGCCAGTGGCCTATGACTGCTCTCTGAAGTCATTTAGACCAACACAAAATGGAGAAGAATGCACAATCATGGGCACAATAAAAAATCCCATCATGTCTGTTTGCTTTATATGCTTGATTATGCAGAGTGTTGCCACATACTCCAGTATATAACATTGTATTAAATGTGCATTTATTTATTTCTGAAAAACTGCACTTGTGGATGATATACTGTTAATGAAATAAAAGGACATTTAAATGTAGGCCTACTTAAAGAATCCTCTTAATTACTAAAAGAACTCACTTGGGTGTTTGCACTTTACTTTGTTGTACGTGCACTTCTGATGTACTTACAGTGTAAAACCCCCAGAACAGATTAGTGTAAGGTAACTATGGGTTAAGTTAGGGTTTAGGTTCATGGTTAGGTAACAATAAGTACATAGTATGTTCATGCGAAGTAGGACAAAATAAAAGTTTTACCTAAAAGTAAATTTGAGTTTAAACCAATATTTATGTTTGTGTGTTGACTAGTATTGTTGACCAAATTACTTGGTTATAATTTTAACAAGAGCATGTTTTTTTAATACTTAATTTAAAATGTACAGTTGTTAGTGTAATTAGACAAATGTGTACTGAGTTACATGAATGAACTACGTGTACTTACTATAAGGTTAGGGTTTGGTTTAGTTACTTGTAATTATGCATACTATAGTAAGTACATGCAGCATGTGTAACCACATCACCTTAGAATAAAGTTTCACCCAATTAAGTTAATGCAATTTAGTTAATAAGTATTATTTTTAAAAGTATGCTAAAGTGTACTTACAGTTGCAAACTAAATAATGTTATTTCTGAATGGGATATGCAAACATATGCATATCTATAACAGAAGTGATAGACAGTGAGTAAATACAAAGATGCAGAAGATTTGGATTACTGTCAGGATGAATAGGTTGAAGAATCCATCAGATGACATGCAGCTTTCAGGGAAAGTGTCGGAACCCAGTTGACCTCCCCAGTGGTAGTCCCCTCTTTTGTTTACCCACAACATCCCCCACAAACCCACAATCCCGCAGTGCTGAGCTGACCCTCTACCACCACTTGACTTCTACCCAATTAAACGAATTTGTGTCAGGGAACCGGGTGATCTGTCAACATCCTGAATCAAAGCGTTGTGTGAGAAGAACGCCATCCAGAAGAGATTGCCCTGGAGCGTGTGAATGCCTTGGGATCATGCTGTATGACTGTTAGTGTTCGGACCAACTGAAGTGGTTACAGTGGCCTCACAGTCCATATGGAACGTTCTTACACGGCACACTGTCAGAACCCTGTGACTGATTTTGGAGTCGTCTCACAGAATGAATTTACGAATTTGCTATGAAATAATAACAAACTAATCTTTAATTGAGTCAAGGTAGTCATCCAGAGGAATGCCTGTTTCTCATTCATTTCTTTCTTCTTTTGAGAACACATTTAATTAGTTCGTTTTTTGGGGTGCGGCTTCATCTGAGCCAAAAAACACAGGAACATGATTTATCCTGTCAACTTCATTGGGGTTTCCCTTTTTGCTGTCATCACTTGCATAAAATCTCAGCATTAACATAAACAATGACATATCCCATGATTCCAATCGGCTGCTGACCCACCGTGAACTGTTGGGTTGATCCGTGAGCCCAATTTCAGAGCCCTTTATTATGCAGCCAGTTGTTTGTGGAAAACATCCATAAAAAGCACTGCATAATCCCTAGTAGTTTTTATCTTAAGGGAAACAATCATTTACAGTAGTACAGCAGTGCTTTGTCTTTGTGATGGATCACTCAGGCGCTGTGTAAATGCCGGGCTTTAAAATGGCCCCTGCTGACTGATGAGAGGGCCCGCAACTGTATTTTAAAAGGCTGGGACTGATCCTCGGCCACTAATGGAGGGAATACTTAGTCATCTCAGCGGATGTGCTGCTCAGGTTGGTGCGTTGTGAGTGGGTATCATGGCTGCATACTGCCAGGTGAAAAAGAGAGTGTAGCACAGACATTTTTCATTAAGAGTTGTGGCTTAAAATTAAGAAAAAGGCTAGATTACAGGGAAAAATTAATGGGCCAGGCTCGATCTGTATCTTAAGAGTGGAATTCAACCTTATCCTGAATCCTTAAGATGATTCCAAATGAAAATAATACTTAATGTTATTGGATTGTGTGTCCTTTGAAATGAATGGTTTCCCAAAAATCTGGAATATTTTCAAAGTGAAATTTTGGAGTTGTCTCTTTGCAGTTCCTTTACAGGTGCAGTTAAAACTAGTTTTTGACTGATATCTCCAACTATTAATTTTGTTTGAATTACCCGAGTTCAAGGACATACAATGCAGATAAATGTGCACCTGTGACTGTACAGTCTATATTAATGAGCCTAGTTGCAAGGTTACTTGGCAGCTGCAAACAGTCAGTTTTTTATTGGAATATATGACTTGTTAAATGGCTTAAAAAGAATTTCTTATTCAGAAAATTATACTTAATGCATTTAATTTTAAACGATTTTGCAGTATGTTCACACACAGCAAATTTCAGTGTTACAATCCCAGAATATTGATGATTTGAGTATAATTTATACACTTTGGAGTAAAATGGGCTTAGAATACACTTGGTTTCATCAGAAACTCTCTAAAGTGTTAAGTGTATTGGTTTAGTGTTGATGTGGAGCTGTTGTAGTAGTGCTGGGCGGTTTGACAGAAAATTTATATCACGGTTTTTTCAAAATCATAACGGTTTTTCGGTTTATGACGGTTTTTTTTTTTTTCATGCATAGTCAGGTGTTCAATGCATTTTCTACTGGTTAAGAGAGGAATTACTGCAATAAATTGACTTAGGATGGTCTATTTTACTGTCATTGGTGAATATTGTAGAATAATTCCACACTAGTAATACAGGTTTGCATGGCCTCAGAAAATTATGCTGTTGTTTACAAATAAGAGCCATTCATGATTCTAATGAAGTGAGGAATCAAAATGCAAAGACAACTGCAGTCAAAATACAGAACTTTTATTTTAAACAACACAATTAGAACAACTTGGAATACTTTTGCTAGTTCAAGTACAAATCCAGGAACATTACGTGCATTCAAGTAAATATAAAAGGAAATCCTGTCAGGCATTGCTTTTGAGGTCTATTAAAAAAATTAAAACAAAATTATGCAACTTGCATTAGTTATTCCTTCAAAAGTATTGCTTCGAAACCAGAACAAACATAAAATAAATATAAAGTGCTAACTTACTTGGCACACAGGATTATCCTGTATAATGGAAACAATATTTGGCTCGACTTTTCTTTAGCTTTCCCTGTGTTACATGCTGATGTGGAGGGCACTAAATCCGCGGCTGACTTTAATTTAATACATTCTTGATATTCCAAGACATGTTTGCGGCTAAGGCGCTGGAGCAAATTGCTTGTGTTGCCGCCTTTGGCGCGAATATTAGCCCGACAGCACTTACATAAAATGGTTGTTTGGTCAACGTCGGATTTTTGGAAAACAAAAAACCTCCAAACAACAGACCCGGCTCCTCTTTTTGGCACAAGTTCTTCTTCGGTGTCATCACTGTCATGTTGTACTAATTCTTCAGCATCCATCGTCCATGTAACGTAACAGAGCGCTGCTGTTTGTTTACACTCGTCGGTGCTCAGTAGTGCAACGGGTAAAGGGTCCGTCTGAAACAGTGTCGCGCACTCTATGGTCGCGCAGCGTAGCAGTCGTCGTTCCGAACGTTGTGTAATTAAATACACCGGTATGGCGGTTTATTCAAAATCAAAATCGATGACGCAAATATAAACCGGTTTTCGGTTTGAACCGTTTACCGCCCAGCACTATGTTGTAGTGTTTATAGTGGTATGATGAACTCTTTGAGAGTCAATCTGTTGCTATACGTCCACACATGCGGAAAAAAATAGATAACTAACTTCAGACTAGTTTTAGCAGTTTATGCAACCAGCCACTGGCCTTAGTCTTTTATCAAATTGACATTGCCACAGTTTACAAAAGCAAAAAGTGGTGGAGCATTTGCTACTTTTGGTGAACACGTACACAGATCTTCGGCAAATTGTTATTGAGTCCTAGTGCCAGTATATAGAAGGAGACGACACTGGGTTTATATAAACAGTAGTTTATAAACAGGTAGCAGAACAAGTGAGATAAGCAGGTTAGTGTTCAGCATATAGATATGTTTGGTAGACTTAACTTGAATGACAAGGAATATGAAGGATGATGAAGAAAAGAAGATTGGAAAAATAGAAGATAGAAGATTGGAAAAACGTTGCCTGGTCTGATGAGTCTCGATTTCTGCTGCGACATTTGGATGGTAGGGTCAGAATTTGGCGTCTACAACATGAAAGCATGGATCCATCCTGCCTTGTATCAATGGTTCAGGCTGGTGGTGGTGGTGTCATGGTGTGGGGAATATTTTCTTGGCACTCTTTGGGCCCCTTGGTACCAATTGAGCATCGTTGCAACGCCACAGCCTACCTGAGTATTGTTGCTGACACATGTCCATCCCTTTATGACCACAATGTACCCAACTTCTGATGGCTACTTTCAGCAGGATAATGCGCCATGTCAGAAAGCTGGAATCATCTCAGACTGGTTTCTTGAACATGACAATGAGTTTGCTGTACTCAAATGGCCTCCACAGTCACCAGATCTCAATCCAATAGAGCATCTTTGGGATGTGGTGGAACGGGAGATTCGCATCATGGATGTGCAGCCGACAAATCTGCGGCAACTGTGTGATGCCATCATGTCAATATGGACCAAACTCCCTGAGGAATGCTTCCAGCACCTTGTTGAATCTATGCCATGAAGAATTGAGGCAGTTCTGAAGGCAAAAGGGGGTCCAACCCATTACTAGCATGGGGTACCTAATAAAGTGGCCGGTGA
>JAQIUQ010006770.1:0-76217 GCA_030378365.1 Hybognathus amarus
ATGTACTTCGTTCAGTTACGTATTGCTATCTTCTGTTTATTATTCCCTGACAGAGGGTTAGTATTCTCTTATGTCGATACAGAAATTCGACTACGCGAATACAGCGTTTCTAAAATCGTTGCCTCCGTTTCTGAGAAAATGGATTTTATTCAAGTTTTGCCGCTATACACTTGGCCTGCTGACAGCGCGCTTCCGGAAGTAAAGACGCCGACTCAAGATTCTTTCGGACACACGTCATCAGGGTTCATGCATAGAGGCTATTGGTGATTTTTGGAGACAGAAAAATTATATATCATCTTGAAGTCACCTAAAGGGCATTAACTATGCATTGGAGGGTTATATTAATAATTTTATTGTTGAGAAGGTCGATGAAAAGCTTCAGCTCCAGGCAAAAATGTACAGGTCACAGTGTAAACGTGATAACCCGCACATCGTTGCCATCACCGTTTGGTGCTACAGTATTTACATGAATCATTCAGCACAACATTGTTAACATTTGTTATCTCGGTTATTTACAGATACGTTAATGAAGCTAAGTGACATGATGTACAACACAGCTAGAAGCTAACGTTAATGTTTTCTAATGTACGTCTAACGTTAGACTGACGTTACGTTAGAGATTTTAAAGATAACGGTCTAATACGTTGTTGACTTAACTTAGATCAGATGTAGACATCCTTGTTTAATTTATTCGCGTTTAGTTGGTGTTATGGTCTAGCTACCCATAACTTAATCCAGAGCAGACACATATCTCGGTTGAGATGTGGTTTGGAAAAGGGTAAAAAAATACACACCGTCGCCCAGCCTCTCAGGAACCTAGTGTCAGAGTTGCATGTACCCCATGCACATCGTTTGACCATTTTAAACTTAAAATAACAAGAAAAAACGAATGAAAACTGACTGAACTCCAATGCATTTCAATGAAAGTGGAAGCAGAGAATGTCCGAGTGTATTGAGGTTAGCTGCGCACTGTGATTGGCTCATCGCGTTTGAGGGCGTGGCTTAGCCATAGGTCAATTACAATGTCAGCTTGGTTAACCTCTCTTTACCTGCATTTATTAAATTATTTCCATCAAGCTACATCAAACCATTTTCAATCATCAGTTGCTTTTATGCACAAGATATGTTTGATACTTTTTCTCTATGTTCTAAATGTTCACTCGTTGGAAGACTAACTTACATTTTACAATGCAGGGACTGTAACTACAGATATGCTAGTAATAAATACAGTAATCATTGCTTTATTTAGGCATAAAAAGTTTGCTATTGTTTCCAAGCTCATTAATGTTAACGTTAGCAGTCTATCACTGATGATAGTGGTATTAGCAAGCTTTGTGGTTAGCAAATCCACCTACGCAATATTGATCATATTCTGAATTAAGTAATCATAATGCAGTAAATAATGATTTACAGGGAACATAAATAATCACTTTACCTTCCAAGTCTTACGTTCATTTGTCACGTGACATACGCAATGAACAGATCATTTATGAATCACCTATCTGGGACTAATGCAACAGGATGTCGAAACGAAATATGGTGGATTGTTGTTATTATTATGATAATAATAATATGATAATAAGAGCGCGCCAGGAGCGTTCACAGCCGAGGAGACCGACGTTCTTGTCATGGCCGTAAGATAGTGATGACAGAGAAGTGATGTTGAATGGGGGTTAGTTATGTCCTTATAGTTGTGCATATTATTCATATAGTTATGGCCAAACAGGTCTGATCCATCATTATTACAATTAGACTGAAAAAATTGGGTAGCCTAAATGTGTAAGCTTGAAGTGTTAATATTTGTCCTTGTTATAATGTATGAATTGCAAAAAATAAAAACGGCTGCATCTGTGCTGATGAGAGAATCAAAGTGTATGTGCGTTGTGCAAGCTACATAATGGCCAAGCATGCTGGTTGTTGCTGGTATACATTGCAAATAGAGGGCCGGCAAAATTGTTTTTCGCCTAGAGCGGCAGAAGTGCACGTGCCGGTCCTGGCTGTAAACACTTGATGATGCGAGCGAAATACCGGCGTGAACATGGCTGTAAACGACTTTTGCTTCAGTTTGAAAAACCCCAGAATGTTCTCCATAACAGAGCGAATTGCATCCCGTGTCTTGTTTCCCATTTCTGCGGTCGTTTCGGTTTTCGATTTCTCTAACCTACAATGTAAAACTCGGCGCTTAGCGTCTACGTCACGGCTCTCAGCCCGCCCTCTGTTCGTTGATTGGCCGGCTGTTTTCAGACCGGTGGAAAACTGAAAGATAGGCCACTATCTCAGACTCGACTACAGGAGCGAAATGAAATTAGCAGAAGTAGGAAGTCTGACGTAGTCAGGCCACTGTTGCCTTGCTTAGTTGTTTACACTTTCTTACTTGCTGAATATTTGTTACTAATTTTAATAAGGCAATGAGACAGGAAATAACCCAGCACACGAGTAAGACTTAACCCAGCAAGATGGTCAATTTCACCCACTGGTTGGTTCAAATTAATGACCCAACAATATGGGTTAAATGGAGAAACCTATCACTTGGGTATCACCAACCCAGCGCGTGTTCTGTCCAATAGTGACCCAGCGGCGCAGTTCAGGTTGGGTTATTTTTTAACCCTGCATTTTGTGGAGTGTACTTTACTGACCATTTGTTTGAAGAAAAAAAACTTTTTGCAGCCATTTCATAGTTTACCTGTTTATCTAAAAGTGATGAAGTGCTTGAATGTTTCTAACATGAATGTTCTTTAGCATCATGAATGAATGAAGAATAAACACCAACCTCTTTGTTCTTCAGGATCTTCAGTGTGTTTCATTCTGCAGGGTTCTGGATCACTCGTGTTCTCACTGTCCTCTTTAATAAACTCAGTCTTTACAGATTTCAGCTCTTCCTGATGCTCTGATTCTCTCTTCACTTGTAGCTGATGGGAATTTACAGCATTTATTAGATAATTGCAGTGGAATGAGCTTCACTGATGATGAATTACAGTGGGAGGAGCTTCAATGATGATGTGATCTGCCAAAATATCAAAAAAGTTATTGAGTTTGTTTTATGCTCATGGACAACAGATTAAATAATGTAAATTATTCCAAACAAAATTAATGATAAGAAAAAAATTGAAAGCATAAAAAGAAATAAACATAGGCTACATTATAGCAACCAACAAATTCTCACAGTCTGTTCACACTAATGACATGAGTTAAGTGACAATTTACAGGCGATCTGAACACATCAACATAATAAATGAGATGAAACAGGAACTATTGTCATGAAATAGAGTGTTTTCAGCAAATCTGTTAATATTGATGATCCTCAGACTATCAACACTCATTCAACAAGTCGTTCAGGATCATCAGCAGATCATCTCACTTTATTCTGAGTGTTTGCTGTTAGAAACCCGATTATTTGAGTCAGGATACATGATCAGAGGTGTCAAAAGTATTCACGTTCATTAAGTAAAAGTATAGATACTAGGGTTTTAAACTTAGACTTCTTTAGAAGTTGAAGCATCAACTCAAGCTTTTTACTCAAGTAAGTAAAAATGTATTGCTTTCAAAACTACTTTAAGAAAAAAGTAAAAGTAATGTAAGGAAAAAAAAATCCATTAAAGACAAAAGCTTTGAGCGCGCCACCGGGGCCATGAGTACACTGCCCCACCTTCTCAAAAAATTTTTTCTCATTTTTCTAAAAGCCATAATGATTATAATGTAATATAAAAAAAATGGGATGCACTAGTCTAGGCTACCTGTTTCAGCCGCATATATGACCATAGAACATTAATTTCAGTTGTATTTCAATGCAAGTACATTAAAAAACACATTGAGCATTACCATGTGTTTCATGAAGCACAGAAAACACACACACACACACATAACACTAATAACACTCTTCTTTTTTCTCATCTTCCCTCCCTCCCTCCCTCTCTCTACACACACACACACACACACACACACACACACACACACACACACACACACACACACACACACACACACACACACACACACACACACACACACACACACACACACACACACACACACACACACACACACACACTGTATCTATCTCACACTAACACACTCGTCTCTTCTCTCTCTCTCTCTCTATCTCACACACACACTTTTCCACTACACAGTACCAGCTTCTCGACTCACCTTTGTTTTCCACTGTGTAAAAGCTTTCGGGTACTTTTTTGTATCACATCCGGCGAGGTTCTGCGCGAGCTAAGGGGATATTAAAATATGACGTGAAAACAATGCCGACTGCTGATTGGTCAGAGAGAATCGTCACCATTCACTGCGTCATCATTACACGCGCCAAATGGAGTATCCAGAGTAACCCCGCTTAGTTTGGCCAGAGATAGTCACTGAACGTACTACTGTTATTATGGCAACTCGGAAGAATACGTGGTCAACCGAGGAGGTGCAGACTTTCCTTAAATTCGCCATTACACACTCGTACTCGTCTTCTTTTTCTTCCTCTCTCTCTCTCTCTCTCTCTCACACACACACACACTCTCCCCTCCCCCCTCTCTCTCTCTCAACAGTGTGTAGAACAGTTCGAAGTAGTCACACACACACACACACATAACGATTATCTTTGCCACTTATCCCGCGATTGCCATAGAGTATTGTAAAAACGTCTGTCCTCAAATCAATATTTGACGCAATTTGACTCGTATTCTTGAGCAGAAACTGTTGATTTCTCCGTCGCTTACCGCATCTTCAGGTTTCCCTCAGAGGAGTTTTGCCGCTTGCCCGCTTCACACAACCAACCAAAATAACTACAGCCTCTCACAAGTTAGAAAGCCAATCAGTTAAGCGATGTGCGTTTAGGGGGCGGGACATTCGCTATTCGCTTCATTCGCGCGTGTTGTTTGTCCATGAGAGAGAAGGACTTTCGGTGTGTTTTTGCTTATTTTGCCTCGTACTACTCTTCTTTAAAGGTATGTTTGTACTCTTAATGGTTATATAATTTGTTTTAAGTTTCAATGTGATTGAATAGCAGAAGTTATACTATTTGTTTGACTAGCATCATCAGTTAGCAATAGTACATATGCAACAGAATATAACATTGTTTCACAAAATATAACTATGTAATATAACGGTTAATGCAACACACCATCATATAAACCAGTGTTTCTCAACCCTGCTCCTGAAGGACCCCCAACACTGCACATTTTCTTTGTCTCCCTAATCCAACACATCTGATTCAACTCATCACCTCATTAACCTATGTGATTATGAGCTGATGAGTTGAACCAGGTGTGTTGGATTAGGGAGACAAAGAAAACATGCAGTGTTGGGTCCTTCAGGAGCAGGGTTGAGAAACACTGATATAAACACATCAATAAAAATGTGTGTAAATATTTTATAATACAGTCTTTTCTGGTAATCATGCTGTCATTGAATACGATTGAACCATAGTTATGTATTTTGTTTCCTACATGTGCAATTATGTACGGTACAGATTCATGCCTTTTAGCATTCACACTATACCTTTTTTTGCTAATTTTGCCTTATACTACTCCTCTTTAAATTTCTAAATAAACAGTTGATTACTCGCATGAATAGGAGAAAAAAAATATATTTTTTGAAGTGACGAATCTGACCATTAAAAAAAAATCAACGTTCAAAATAATGTTTGCATTTTGTTGATATATTCAATGAAAATACAATATCAGAGGGGATTATGAATATCTCCTTTTGTTACCCTGTAAATCAGAAAATACTGCCAATAGCCTTAAATAGATTTCTGCCCTATTTTTAGGCTTAAAATGTCATACAAATCAGGCCAAGAATAATATATATATATATACAAATCCCTCTCGAAAAAGCTTCACAATATAGTTAGGAGATACGGCTGTAAAGTTTTGTGTGTAGGTGCTACAGACATGGAAAATCGTCACTGAGAGTGTGAGAAAATAATTTGGAGAAAAACGGCCTTTAAAGGAGAACTCCGGTGCAAAATGAACCTTTGGTCTAGGGCTGTCAACTTTAGTCCGTTTAGTCGACTAATCAGTCGAATATCGTCTTGGTCGACTGAAATTCTTATTGGTCGACCAGTCGCATTTTTTTTTTTTTGCCAATAGAAATACATTTTCAATGATTTACTCCTGATATTTATTCCTTTATAAAGCAGTTATTTATTACTGTATTCTAAATATAATTAGCCTATGTTTTATCCCCAACTTTAAATGCTTTTAGGCTATTTCTTGTAACTGCGCCACAGTTTAGCGCACACACATAACACACTCGGGAACCGCACCTACTGGCTGCGCTGCTGCTCGCGCTCAGTAAGGGATGTACTGGTAGGTGGTTTTGCTGTATTCATTCAGTTCACGCTACTTTAGTCGACAGAATGTCCAAGAAATCTAAATCTTTTGTCTGGCTACATGTTTGTGGAGGTAGGCGACGGTGGCGACCGCGTTGCTCCATTATGAGCGCGCACATCGCGTGCCTATTTGAAATCAAACTTGAGCGCGCAAAAGACGTGAGCAGCTCTTTTAACGGCTTTATCATACTGACTCAATAGATTGTTTTCTTAATAGGTTTTTATCTGTACACTTGACTCATTTGAAAGTAGCCTAAATAATGTAACAAAACGAAATTAAACTTATATGCTATCTTACAACACAGCCTAGATTTCAGATAGTTTTTTTAGGCTATATTGTCTGTTGTTTTAAGACGCCTAACAGATCGGCTGGACAAAAGTTAACCCATAGCTTTGTAAGTAAAGAAGAATACAGCCTGTATAAACGAGAGCTTTTGTTAGGATGTTTCATTATGTGGCAGATAGCAGGTATATTATTTTGTCAGCGTGTGGTGTGATCAGGTGCGTGATTGTGACCGTCAGTATAGACCAAGGACAGAGCTCCTCACTTGCAGTTAAACAAATCACTTAATTTTCAAAGAATTGTATTATTATTATAGTTTTATTTATAAATAGTCAACCATTCTCTGAGATTTGTTTTCATGATAATCGCATGTGAAGAGTTTTATCTCTAAAAACTGCAGTGCCACAGGCTGATTGCCTCCATGCCACGCCGCACTGTAGCAGTCATTTCTGCAAAAGGATTCCCAACCAAGTATTGAGTGCATAACTGAACATAATTATTTGAAGGTTGACTTTTTTTGTATTAAAAACACTTCTTTTATTGGTCGGATGAAATATGCTCATTTTTTTAGATAGGAATTTTGGGTTTTCATGAGCTGTATGCCAAAATCATCAGTATTAAAACAATAAAAGACCTGAAATATTTCAGTTGGTGTGCAATGAATCTAAAATATATGAAAGTTTAATTTGTATCATTATATTATGGAAAATAATGAACTATCACTATAGTGCTACTTTTTGTAGAAGTGTCTCTGTATTATTTTATAGTAAAGTCTGGATACATTGGGATAATTTTAATCTGCATTCACTCCATATTTCTCTCTTCTGAACTATTTTGATTATTTAAGGTAAAATTTTATAATGGGAGTTTTTCTTTCATGCCAGACCCAATGGAAGTGAAGGAGGAGAGAGAAGAACTGAGAGAAGTCAAGGAGGAGAGAGAAGAACTGAGAGAAGTGAAGGAGGAGAGAGAAGAACTGAGAGAAGTGAAGGAGGAGAGAGAAGAACTGAGTGAAGTGAAGGAGGAGAGAGAAGAACTGAGTGAAGTGAAGGAGGAGAGAGAAGAACTGAGAGAAGTGAAGGAGGAGAGAGAAGAACTGAGTGAAGTGAAGGAGGAGAGAGAGAAGAACTGAGAGAAGTGAAGGAGGAGAGAGAAGAACTGAGAGAAGTGAAGGAGGAGAGAGAAGAACTGAGTGAAGTGAAGGAGGAGAGAGAGAAGAACTGAGTGAAGTGAAGGAGGAGAGAGAAGAACTGAGAGAAGTGAAGGAGGAGAGAGAAGAACTGAGTGAAGTGAAGGAGGAGAGAGAAGAACTGAGAGAAGTGAAGGAGGAACATCATGTCAAACCTGGAAGGAAAACCCTTGAGTCACTCAAAGATTAAAAGATACTTTTTAAAGAAAAAGAAGAGCCAAGAAATCTTTCACCTGCACTCAGTGTGGAAAGAGTTCACAACCAAACAAAGTCTTGAGATTCACATGAGGATCCACACTGGAGAGAAGCCGTTCACATGTGATCAGTGCGGGAAGAGTTTCACGTCAATCATCAAACCTTAATGCTCACATGAGGATCCACACTGGAGAGAAGCCGTATCACATGTGATCAATGTGGCAAATCATTTCTTACTGCATCAGACCTGAAGACACATCTGAGAGTTCATACGAAGGACAAGCCATATTCATGTTCTGTGTGTGGAAAGAGTTTTTCACAGCTGTCAAATTTACATGCACATTAGAAAATACACACTGGTGTGAGAGAGTCACATGTGCTTTGAGTGTGGGAAGACTTTTATTATAGCAAACAGTTTAAAACTGCACCAGAGGATCCACACTGGAGAAAAACCTTACAAGTGTTCACACTGTGACAAGAGATTCAGTGTGTCATCATCTCTGAAAACACATGAGAGGATCCACACTGGAGAAAAACCTTACAAGTGTTCACACTGTGACAAGAGATTCAGTGTGGTCATCAACTCTGAAAACACATGAGAGGATCCACACTGGAGAAAAACCTTACAAGTGTTCACACTGTGACAAGAGATTTAGTCATGTCATCAAATCTGAAAACACATGAGAAGATCCACACTGGAGAAAAACCTTACAAGTGTTCACGTTAGGCTGCACCGATGTATCACTTTAACATCGAAATATTGCGATGTGCGCGATTCACCGATAGTCACATCGCAAGAATGTGCGAATGTCACTAGGGATGGTAGTTAATCCGTGATTCGTGATCAGTAGCTGCGTGCCAGCAGCTCCCGACCCAGTCAGCAGCTTGTGATTCGCGGATTAAATGCAAAGTTTAACCATCATAGTGAGAGTTTATCAAATTGCAAGTCCGGTCAGTTTAAACATCAGAGCGCAAGAAGACTGGAACTTGCGCTCTGTTTACTGTCAGCCTTACTATAGCGCATTTTTGTCCTGCCAAACTTGACCGGTGAATGATGTAACTTAGATGACGATGAGTGACTTCTGCGCTCGTTTAACTGAGAGAGAAAGTCCCGGTCGCGCGTGCACTCTCACCGTCTTCAAACTCTCTGCTCTCCTGTGCTCGAGCATATCAATGAATTGAGTTGACTGAATATCTTTGAGAATACATGACGGTAAAAGGTCGGAAGACCTTTTTTTCTGAACTACCACTGGTTGTGAATTGCTGTTCCACACAATCAGATGACATTACATAAACCACACTTTCAATAAAAAATGCGATCCAGTGATGAAATGTTTTCTGTGTTAACACAAATCTTGTGCGATGTCCTAAAACTGCCTGGATAATCACACAGCGGATATTATGGCGTGGTCCGTTAATGAAACGTCCGATTCGCGAACTAATGACTCATTTGAACCAATTCACTTCAATGAATGGTTAAAACAACTGATCTATTCAACACTGAACTTAAGAGACATAAAATCGGAAACAATTTACAATAAGGTTTCATTTATTAAAGTCTAGTTAACTACATTAATAATAATAATAATAATAATTCATTACATGTATATAGTGCTTTTCTCTGCACTCAAAGTGCTTTATATAGGGGGAAGGGGAATCTCCTCAACCACCACTAATGTGCAGAATCCTGTTAACATAACCTGTTAACGACATTAGTAAACAACATTCAATTAATTAATATTAGTTTCTATGCGGATATACTCCATAACAAAACCACCCCAGTCATTCAATGATTCATTCTCCAAGTAGAGCTTTTCAAATCATCTGGGAAATTGTTCTAATATCGCAACATATATCGCGGAAATATAAAATATCGCAATGCCATTTTTACCAATATCGTGCAGCCCTAGTTCACGATATATATATATATATGTTAAAACCAGCGTGCCGCACAAGCCCTCAAAAGTGAAGCCAAAACGTCTCGATCGCCCCCATGTGACCGGTCCTAGTATAGCTCATAACCCCCGCCTCCCATGTTATTCAATGGGACGTGAGACCAACTAAACAATTAAATTACACTTCACATAACCTTTTTCCAAAGATAGTTTCTGTCATTAACTGTAGTTTCTATCACATTAATGTAATTTCAAGTGTTCGTTTTTAAAATAAGTTTGTTTTTAGTTAGTTATGTGATGAAAAAAACGGTGCTCTGACATCATGATTGACAGCTGTGATTTGACAGGTTGAAGCACCAGCGGACTTTTTTTAATAATGTTGATTATGTGGTTAGTAGTTGTATTTACCTTATTTTAACGAGGTTCTGCAATCAGCAGACATCATTAGAGAGAGGAACGAAGACAACAGAGGCCACTTAATGAAAGTGCAGGGCGTGTGCTTGGGTTTGATTCAGCGAGAATGAGGGCGTGGCTTTACTTTCCTGCTCACGCGACTGCGCATGACTGGTCCCGAAAACAGCAAGTGCACAGAATCAAGTTCCAAGATGTCAGCGTCATATCGATACACTGGCGGCTTCAGTTATCTTTGATGGAAAAGAGCGAAGGGGTGTCGTCCATCTTTTTTTTACAGTCTATGGTTAAAACACTGTGGTATCAAATGTTCTCAGAAAGTATAATCTGTTACACTGTTAATTTGTGCAATTAATTTAATTTGTACATTTCAATTAAAGTTGTTATAATACTTTGTTATTATTGATGTTTTCACTGTTATACTGTTATAAAGCAATTTGAATTGAATTGAATTACTATATTCATCCAATGGAGAGAGAAGAGAGTTAATAAAATAATTCATTCGAGGATTGTAAGGTTGAGTTTAAGAGATTGTATTGTATTTGCGTGTTTTAACAAACAGTAGCATTAGCATAGGCAGTAGCAAATAACAACTTATTTAAAATAGATATTTGTAGATTAAATCTAACATACCTTTCTCAAACGTCATGTAGCAGCCGTTCGTGCACAAGTTCTGCTTGATTCCTCTCCGCTACCTGATAAATCTAATTCGGGCTGAAGTTGCAAGAAGTCCACGCTGCAGCCTGTAGCGATGACGTAGCTGGATGTGTTTTGCGACGTCACAGACGCATGCGCACTAGTAGAGCTGGTAAAAAATTGCAAGTGCTTTGATCTTCCAAGAAGAATAAAATTAAACATAAATGGTCATTTGAGTGACACCACATTGCTGTAGGCAACAGGAGCCCAACTAGGTATTGACTGTATTTTATTATTATTATTTTTTGTATTGGTCTTAAGTCAGAGTTGGGCTAACTTTCCGCTTTTCCCGGAATCGTTCAAAAGTTAAAATTTCGAATTCCTAGTTTCGATATTCACAGTCCGCCGACCAGAAGAAGAAACCGCTGAACAACACCAATGAAGAACCGTCTACCGGAAGTGTTGGCATAGCCGCGTCAGAGTCGAACATGAGTAGCTTGCGTCGGACGGTCCAAAGTGTGGCTTCACTTTTCTAAAAATAAGGAAATATCGGCAAAATGCAAAATTTGTGACAAAAGGAGTATTTGTGACAGAAGGAGTATTTCCTTCAGAAAGACCATTGGTTAGCAAGGTTAGCTAAACTTTTTTGACCTGCCTCTTGAAAGAATTCGGAATCAGAAAATCGTTAGAACCGAAATCGAAACAAGGAATTGAAATCGGAATCAGAATCGTTCAAATTCAAACGATAACCAACCCTAGTCTTAAGTAATATTCTATTTTTTTGGAGATGCAGAATTTGGGGGTTTTCATTAATTGTAGGTTATAATCATTCTCAATTAAATTAAATAAACATTTGAAATATATCTGTCTGTGTGTAATGAATAAATATAATATCCACATTTCACTTTTTATGGAATTACTGAAATAAATAAACTTTCTGATGAATATTCTAATTATATCACCATGCAGCACCTGTATTAACCTGCATCTTATGCCCTGTTGGGAATGACAACAGTTGACCACGACAATGACATTATCTGGCCCCCGCGTGTCCAAAAATCAAATTTGGCCCCCTTAAAAAAAAAGTGTGGACACCTCTGTTTTAAGTGTGAGTTGTGGTCTATAGAGAAGTGGACACTGTATGATTGCATGTTGACTGGATCATTTGATTTAGCCAATCAAACTTGAATATATATTGTCATCAACCCATCTATGCTTATAAACTTTTACATTACTATTTAATTTCTTACACTGCAGGCATAGACGTTGGAACAGCCCCCCCCCCCCCCTCTCCAGGACAAATATTCAGTTTGTATATGATATCAGATATTTCATGACATAGCTAACATATTTGTGAATATTCTGAATAAAAAGGGAAAATGACATAAAAGCAAATCATTCATTCATGTGCTGCAGGGTGTCACGTGACTCACCAAGCAATGACGCGTCACCATGGAAATCATAAAGTGACACATGACATGCTAAATAACGGTCGCTTTAAAAATCTCACCCAGTGGGGGGTCGGGTCAGCCAGATAATTTCAAATTTACGTGTGAATAGTGTTGTCAAAATATTCGATACTTCGGTACCAAGTCGGTACTAAAAAAATTTAAACGTCACGGTACCAAGTGCCGGTGGTACCGAATACCCGGTGAAACCCGAATCTGGATACGCATGCATGCACGAAGGGCGTGAAGTTGCGTCCTCTTCATGAAAGCAGCGGCGCTGCTGATGTGGTTTCTGTGTATACTAAACAGCAAAACGACTATTTAAATATGAACCCTGCATGTTGCGCTCGTCTCTGTGAATGAACGGCGCTGACGCGCGCTTCATTTGAACGTTACCGTTACCTCACACACACACACACACACACACACACAGCACGCACAGAAGCACGAGTGACGCTCGCGCTGTTTTCAGTCTCTGCTGCCTCACGATATGATGACATGATTCATGATCTATTCATCTCCGAGAGTTACTTCATGAGCATTTTACCGTTTAAATATGAACCCTGCATGTTCTGCTTGTCTCTATGTGAATTAACGGCGCAGACGCGCAGTTTCATTTAACGTTACCCTCTCTCTCTCTCACACACACACAAACACTGAAGCAAGAGTGACGCTCGCGCTGTTTTCAGTCTCTGCTGCCTCACGATATGATGACATGATTCATGATTCCATCTCCGAGAGTCACTTCATAAGCATTTTACCGTTTCATTTGAGAAAAACTATCGTCATATCCATAGGGTCATATCATATCATATATCATACACACACAGAAAGTCAAAGGTCTCTACGGCAACCCGTCAAAATAAAAGTTTGGTTTAACTTAAAGAAATGGACAGAAATAATTATATTAGGCTACTGTACAATATATTTAACTACGTCTCCATTTATTAAAAATACTACTGTAGCCTAAATCCACTGAATGCTGTATTTTTCACTTGATTTTTATTATAAACAATATTTCTCAGTATCATCAATATTTTCGTTTAAACAACATGCTATAGCCTTCAAAGCTTTCATAAATGTACCATCATAAATAATAAAGTGATTGAATTTAATTTAATATATTTTTTTCAAGTAGTTAAATAAAATTTAAAAAAAAACTAATTTTGTTGTGGTACCGAAATTGGTACCGAGAACCGTGACATTTTAATGGTATCGGTACCAGAGCTACTGGAATTTTGGTACCGTGACATCCCTACGTGTGAATATTATATGCGCAGCGGAGACATAATTGAAGTTATTTAAGGTCTCGAACTCGCGAGTCCTGCAAGAATTCCGGTAATGACACAAAAACGAATTTCAAATTTCTTTTTAAAAGCTCCCACAGCAAAGCGAATAAGAGAAGGGGGGGCAACATCACTGGATTTTACATCCGATTCATCGTTATGTGCAGCACCACCGGCAGAAAGCCGCCGGGATGAGCAGCGGCAGCTGACCCAAGTAAGTGAACCCACGACCACCGCCACCCTCATTCACGAGCCACCCTCATCCCATGTCGCCACACGCAGATAGTCAAAAAGCAGATGCAGGTGCACAGTCCTTCAGGCCTCTGCCTGATTATAATTTTCCAGTCAAAAAAAAAGTGGGGAGAGCTTTGCACGCAGCTGTAGGGCATCCTGGTTCCGAGAATGGAAGTGGCTGGAATATACTGTGTATATATATATATATATGAGAGAGAGAGAAATGCACAGGAAATATGTGCATGCTTGGAGAACCACAAGGCAGGCATTGTCCAGATCGCCATCTCACCTGGAGACTAATCCAGCCATTGAAGTACAATCACTTGATCTTCCACTTGAAGAACAACCAGACTGCGCTGACGGAGTAGTAATGTCTGTTGATATGAAGCAGAATTGTGAGGAATATCCATCAGACACTGAACACCATTTGCACTCTGAAAATGCAAGAGAACAGGCAATAGCAACAACATGGGAGCTAATGAACAGCTTGAATGAATCCTTGGCCTTTTACCTTGAAGACGACGACAGTGAGCACATGTCACTGGCAGAAGAGCTGTCCGCTTGGGCCATTGAATACCAGATAAAACACAATGCACTTGACAACCTTCTTAAATTGTTAAAAAGGCATGGACACAGTGAATTACACTCAACTGCCCAGACCCTTTTGCACACTCCCCGGCAACTTGACACACAGCAATCATCTGGAATGGAATATGTTTACTTTCCACTAAAGCAGAAATTACAAGAAAGTTACCCACTTGATGAAGTAGTCAAACTCGACTGTGTTGATTTATCCCTGAACGTTGATGGATTACCACTGTACAAAAGCTCCAAAACATGTATGTGGCCAGTCCTTTGCGCAGTCATGCTAGATCCTGTTACCATTTTCCCACAGCTCTGACATGTGGTGCAAGTCGACCAACAGATCTGGGCTTTTTGGAAGACACAGTAAGGGACCTGGGTCATCTGATGAATGACGGGATTACCTTCATGGGTAGAAAACTAAAAGTCAATCTGAGGTGCTTTGTGTGTGATGCTCCAGCTCGTGCATTAGTGAAAAATATCAAACTGTATTCCGGGTACTTTGGCTGTGACCGATGTGAGCAAAAAGGTGTGTGGTTAAACAGAGTCACATACCAAGAGACTGCTGACCTCATCCTCCGGACAGATGAAGCATTCAGAAATCAAGCGCAATTTCAGCATCACCATGGGAACACACCTGTGTCTCACCTCCCCATAGACATGGTGAGGTGCTTTCCCATTGATTACATGCACCAGGCTTGTCTCGGTGTAATGAAAAGGCTCCTGCTCATCTGGACAAGAGGAGACAGAGGTGTAAGGGTTTCGGCCAGTCAAAATAAAGAGATTAGTGCAAGACTGCTGTCTCTTCGAAACTGCATACCCTCTGCATTTGTGCGAAAGCCTAGGGGTCTTGAGGAGCTGGACAGATGGAAAGCAACCGAGTTTCGTCAGTTCCTTTTATACACAGGGAAGATTGTGTTAAAGAGAATACTGCCAGATGACGTGTACTTACACTTCCTTTCTTTCAATGTGGCCATGGCAATCCTAGTATGTCCAAGTCTTGTGCAGGAACATTCCAAATATGCCAATGACCTGCTGCAATACTTTGTGGAAAAAGGTAGGACACTCTATGGACAGGAGTTCCTCGTGTACAACACCCATGCCATGCTGCACATTGCAAGTGATGCAGACAACTTTGGTTGTCTGGAAAATTGTAGTGCCTTCATGTTTGAAAACTACCTGCAGTCACTGAAGAAGATGGTGCGTTCTGGCAGACACCCACTGATTCAGGTTTCTAAGAGACTGGAAGAGATGAGCAAACAGAAACAAATTCCAAACAATACAAATGAACAGAAAATCTCTACAAAGGCCAGAGATTGTGCATACATCCTAAGTGGGGGCGAATGCTGTGAGATTCTTCAAGAGCCAGACAAGGAAGAAAGAGTGCTTGCCGTGTGTACAGTAAACCGTACCCTCTGTTCCACTAGCCTCGTGAGACCATCCTGATCTCGCGAGCTTTCAAGGTTTCACTCGCAGATCAGTCTGGATACTTTCTGTTAAAGAAAATTTGGGAGCAGTTCACCAAACGAACGTCCAATCAGCGTTGGCTTTGAGGCGGGTTGAGGTGTGACGCAACGAGAAGCGCGACAGTTCAGTCCAGAGTCACATGGCGGCTTCAGCGGATGAAACTAGCATCAGCGTGGCTATCGAGCAAGTTTTATCGGAATTACAGAGTATTTCCTCACTGAAAGAAGAGCAAAACACTACTCTGGAGGCTTTTCTCAGAGGAAAAGATGTTTTTGCTCTTCTCCGACTGGTTTTCAGCAAGAGTTGCTCTGGTGCAATTTCCCGAAAGCATTGTTAGCCAACTATGGTCGCAAGTTCCAGTCGTTATCAGCATAGTTCAACGATTCTGTGTTTCCCAAAACCATCGTTCCAGCAAACATTCGCAAACAGCATCGCAAATTTGTATGGTTTGAACGACAGCTCTCGACCTGTGGTTAGAGGCATCGTTTCTATATTGCATGACATTTGGAGGTAATAAATCCTTATCTTGAGCAAAATGAGCAAGCTGACATTCAGTACAACAGGTGCCTTTTATTCAGCATACATACAAATGTAATTTACGTCTTTTAGTTTTTCAAAAGATTTGAAGTAACGAGCTTGAATAGTGCGCATGTGCGAAAGTGCTCTACTATGTAAGAACGAGCCAAATATTGAGTCTGGTAATAAAGCAAAATAACTGAGAACAATTAGAAATAGTCCTCAGATGACATGTCTGTAATGTATATAAAACAAATCTAGCGTTAATTGGATCTCAAACAGTTTCATTAAAAATAGTTATTACTCCACCACGCACGAAACCAACATGGTTGAACGATACTTTGCGACAGTGGGTTTCGGGAAACAGTCGTGACTAGCTAGTTGATTTTTCCAACGATGCATCGTACTATGGTAGTGAAACAGTGAACTTAAGTCGTTGTACGGGAAACGCACCCCAGATTGGTTGATTTGGCCCGTCTATCACCAACATAGGCCAATCAGCTAACCAGTATTTTCGCCCTTTCCAAAACTACTTCAACGGAAAGTTTCCAGATGGATATGCGAGCAAATCCATCTGGCGGCAGGCTACTGTTCCACAGCCCATGCACGTCATTTTTGATTGGTGCCTACACGTACAACTAAAAAAAACAACACTATCAAAAGGATTCCAACATCAGAACTCACAAAACATGCGATAAAGTTTAATGCAGAAGACAGGAATGTGATTTTTCTGTCATTGCTCCACAAGTTATAATCAAAGGTAATAGGTTGTCATATGATGTGATATGAGGCGATTGGTAAATATAATCAGCTTCTTTTCCATTTATAACGATTTTTCTTGCTTCTTGCAGAATGTATGCAATAGCTGATTTTTGGAGGAGGGGACTTGTGATTTGGTACTACAGACCTGGCTTTTTGAAGAAGATGAGGTATTAAATCTCACTTGTATCAACAACATACATTAACAAATATCTTTACAGTCACCATGAAAAACAAAAATGGACAATTCTTTCTTTTTATGGAACATAACAGTAAACATAATCTTTAAAATTATCCATGCACTTTTTTGTAAAGCCCTTTTAATCTTTTTATTTCAAAATTATTTACATTATTTTTTTCAAAAATTTCCTTTTCAAATTTACCACATTGTTCTCCAAACAAATGTTGGTTCCATTTAGGATGTTTAGAGTTCAATTCTCGATAATTAACATTTACATCTAACTTTTTACTTGAGTTAGATTTTCAGTTACTCATGCTGTCATATTACAGTTTGAATTAATTTTCTAATTCTACAATATGTATTCAACAATGTAATTGTACTATTTTAATGCAGGTACAATACTGTTACTGGCCACCAAATAATGTGACAAAAAAAAAAATTAAAAGGCTTGAAAATTTGAAAAATTGGACCAAGCACAGGGTCAGAGTGTTTGCAAAAACAGGTATTCAATTTTACTTTAAAGGATCATTCAAACAAAATGTTAGTGCAATTACAGTTAAGGAATGCTAAATTATACTCACTGTATTTTTACTTCAGGTGACTATGAAACTGCTAAAAAGTGGTCCAAAAGAGCAGCTGTGCAGTCTTCTGTGGAGAGCTCTGATGACGTTCCCAAGAGAAAAAACGACCAGTGTGTCTCAGCAGCTCTGATGAAGGTATGAACCTGAGCATGTGAAAGAAGTTTACAAATAAACAATTTAAGTAATTCTAAAAATATTTTTTATTATTTTTCTTTAAAGATACTTCTTCAGTACCTCACCTTAAAAAGAAAAGCCGTATGAACAGTACAACAACTGGTACGCCTTCTCAGTTTAATTCTTTTACTTTTACCACTTGTGCACATTTTCATATTAATAAAAAAGAGTTACACTTTATTTAATGTGTCATTGTTACACTGTAATTATACATTTAAGTACTGAGTAATATTAAGTAACTACATGTACTTACTAAAGGGTTAGGATTAGGGCTTAAGTTGCATGTAATTATGCATAATTTATAGTTATTACTATAGCAATTACATGTAACATATGTAACAATAACACATTAAAATAGAGTGTTACCAAAAAAGTGTATGGGGGTTTCCAGAATACCAAAATATCATTAGTTGATTGATACCAATACCAGTACATTTCATTGTTTTTATTTTGTTCCTATTTTTTTAGTAATTAACTTCTAATTTACAGTGGAACCTCAGCTGCCATTTCCCCCAACATTTAAAGCAACCAAACAAACCACAACGCCATCAAGACCTGATGGGCATCACATTCTTGATGCATCATTAAGACCAGCGCCTCCTAGAGACATCCAGAACAAGAATGGTAAATGCAAAACATAATTTGAAACTTAGTTTTTACCTTTATTTGAATGAATCAATATCGATTCTCCCAGATCACCTCCTGAGCCTACTCACTCAGAGAATCATCAGCATAGAGAGTGAGATGAAGGCGATGAGGAGCTCAACAGCAGCCCTGTATGAACTCTATGCTCGTGCCCTGGGTGATGGGACTAGTCAGCGAGTGGAGGAATGAGTCTTGATGTGTGTGGCACTGTGGAGGAACTCCTACTCTCTCGAATGAAAAAATGAAAGAGGAGAACATTTTCGGAATAGAGTGGTATGTTAATAGTGAACTCTCCGTGAAATGAAAAAAGTGTTAGAATTAAATTTATTAAATAACTAATAAATAGAAATACATAAAAAAAATAACAAAAGTTATTCCATTTTGAAAATGTATTCCATCTTGTAGATACACCATTTAAGTCTTGTTGGAGGTAGAACCCTGGGGAAAACACCCGGCAGTAATGCGGGCTCTGGCCTCCAACAGTGTCTGGAAGGAGTTTAAGTCTCAAGGGAAGAAAGGGAAGGGACCACTGCAAAACCTGAACATTATGAAGGCCATAAAAAGTAAATACAATATGTTAGTGACTCAAGAAAACTGCATCTACCAACGATACATTACTGTTTACCAGTACTTGAACCACTGCATTATCACGGAACTTAATATTACAGAGGCAGTGATGATGTCCAATCCTAAAATCCAGCAAGCAACAGTGGAGGACATTGTGGCAGACACCCTTAAGCATGCTCCCAGCAAGGTGCTAAGAATGTAAGCTCCTTTGGTGCAGTTTTCTGTAAAACAGTTATTATCATTTTATTCTAATTTCATTTTAAGAAAGAGAAATGTTCAGTTAACTTATAAAAGTAGAAATAAATGTTACAGCTGACCATTTAATCACTGGTTTGATTTACTTAAAGAACATCTGACTGCACATGTGAGTGGAACATTTCACAGTCTGTGGTTAGGTGATTAGGCTTCATGTTGAATTTTAGCTATTGCAATTTCACTCATTCAAATCTAACTACTAGCAAACAGAAAGTTTGGATCTACGTGCTAAAAGCTAAGAACATGATTATAGCGCATCTCACCTCGTCATAATTTACACATAGCTTGGTTGACATCTAACATTCATAACAAGAAAACAACAACATTCAAAACAATAAAATATTAAAATGAAAGATATGATTCATGGTTACTCACATAGAGTGCAGCTGGAGTTTTTCTTATCGTTCAACAACTGCCGAACAACCGTCAGTTCTTCTTCATTGGTTTGAGGGCGGGTTTCAGCACGAACAAACATATAGGCCTACTGATGGAGTGTGAAGAGAACTGGTTTTCTCACGTAAAATGATTTTTTAATCCACTAATCCTAATAAACTCACTATTGTATGTATTTGTTTCCTGCATTTGAGCCATAGTAAATACAATTAGGCCTACTAGATTTATAGTATATTTAGTTATCTTACATTATTAATGTAATGAAACCATCATATTTTAAAGAATATTGACCAACTGAATCTAACATTTAATTTCAACAAATGTAAAAGTCAATGAAAAAATGATGTGCAATTAATTGTATGACACTGAAATTGAGACTATTCATTTGCAGCAGCAGGAACAGAGAAAAGGTGTGCAGCAAGAAGAGAAGATGAAACACTCTCCTTTTTGAAGACGATAAGATTTTTTGATTCATTAGAAATTTTCATTTGGTTTTCATTTTTTTTCCCTTAAAGTAAAATTAGATTATTAAAATGAATGTATATGCCAAATTTTCATTTCTCAATAACTTTGTAAAATAACTTAAAATGTGTGTGTTTAAAAATTATATGTTTATTTATTACTGTGGAAAATGTAATTAACTAACTAACTGCTGATTAATAAATTATATAAATGTTTTCTAGTTGATTGATTCTTGAGGCCATTGTTCGCTGACACATTTATGCATGCGGTGCTACACACAGGTAACACACTGAATGTTATTATTTTAAATGTAGCCGCAGAGTTTTTGTTTTTTACTAGCCTATTTCGGTCGTTGCTGCGACTAACACGGTCCTTAATGTTCGGTGCTCACAACATACCAGTTTGCTCACTGAGACGTAATCATCACGTTCTTGCGACATACCACTACGTCGCCACGACGATTATGGGAATCACAAATGCTGAGTCCGAAATCTCCCATTACTCACTATAGTGGACTATATAGTGAGCTCGCCATTGTAGTGCTGTCCGAATGTATAGTGATGATTATTATACCCTATATAGTCCACTCAATGTATCCCAGAATGCATTTTGAAAAGTAGTGTACAACCGATGGTCCACTAACCTAAGCCCTACATACCATCATCATTGCGGATCGTAGAAATAAGTTGTAATAATATGTGAGATAGCAGCATTATAACAAAAACAGCAGAAACTCGCTTTTAGTTTTTACATTTTGGAGAAATAAGCTCAATATAATGTAATGTATTTATTTTAAAAAATCTATTTAGCCCAGAGCCGGCTTCGGCACCAGCTGACAGATGATGTAATCAACGGCGCAGAGAAACGAGATCGAGTAGTGTATCCAAAAAGTGGTGTTTCTGTATTGTGTGAGTCACTATATAGTGCTCTGCCCTCTAACCCCAACATAGGGGTAGACATGCTTTGAGTGGAGATTCGGACGCAGCAAAAGTTACGTCACTGAAACGTTTATGGTTCATAGCTGCTTCAAAATACTGGTAAAGTTCCCATAAGGAGCATAGTGTGTGTAGTGCAGGGCTGGCACCGTGGCTGGCACTGTTTGTGACGTCCCGCCCCCTAAACACACATCGCTAAACTGATTGGCTTACCAACTTGTGAGAGGCTGTAGTTACATTTTGGTTGGTTGTGAAAGCGGCAAAACTCCTCTGAGGGAAACCTGAATGCGTCAGCGCAGAGAAATCAACAGTTTCTGCTCAAATAGAGTAAAATCACGTCAAATATTTGATTTGAGGACAGACGTTTTTACAATACTCTACTATGGCAACAGCGGGATAAGTGGCAAAGATAATCGTTAGTGTGTGTGTAGAGAGAGAGAGAGAGAGAGAGAGAGAGAGAGAGAGAGAGAGAGAGAGAGAGAGAGAGAGAGAGAGAGAGAGAGAGGGTGTGTGGGTGTGTGAGTGAGAGAGAGGGAGAGGGTGTGTGTGTGAGTGTGTGTGTGAGAGAGAGAGAGAGAGAGAGAGAGAGAGAGAGAGAGAAGAAGAAGAAAGAAGAAGAAGAGACGACGAGTGTGTAATGGCGAAAAGTTCTGCACCTCCTAGTTTGACCACGGTGTATCTTAGAGTAAGTTTCATGACTATGATATATCTAAGCAAATTTGTTTTGAAAATAGCCAGGGTTTACTGTCTCCATTGGCACATGAGATAGCACGCAGTGATCATCAACAATTTCTCTAACCAATGCAGCAGTTGGCATTGTTTTCACATTCATTTTTAGTATCTCCTCACTCACAGAACCTCACCAATGTAAATGTACCAAAGTACAAAGTTCTACAGTGAAACAAAGTGTAATGGGGTTTAACATGTCAGTGTGTGTGTGAGAGAAGAGACAAGAGACTAGTGTGTTAGTGTGAGATGAGATACAGTGTGTGAGTCGAGCTGGTAGTGTGTGTGAGAGAAGAGAAGAAACAAGAGACAAGTGTGTGTGTGTGAGAGAGAGAGAGAGGAAGAGAGGAGGAGTGTGTGTGTGTGTGTGAGAGAGAGAGTGTGTTTGCAACCTTACATTATTAGGGTCAAATATCTCCACAAAGATGGCAATATCCAAAACATTTATCCTTGTGGAAATTGTTTTTTTTTTTTTTGAATGTAGAAATGCAAACTGTTAATTAAACACATGGCATAATCTAAATATGGTTATTTAATGTACTTGTACTAAAATACAACTTAAATTAATTTTCTATGGGCATATGGATGTTGGTTTCTATGGGCACAGCATCATGTGTAGCGTCACACAATGGGCATGAGCACCAACTGGTTGGCAAAAGAACCAAAACATACGCAGCAGTCTATGTGTTATGTCAGCAAAATTATAATTCTTTGTAGAGAAGAAAGCTAAGAGACACAGAAGGTAAAAGCTTTTATATAACCAGGGTTCAATACGTTGTATGCCTGATCCATATCACCTGAGAATTGGAACAAAAGTCCCAACACATGGCCAGATTTGACATTCGGCGACATCTACCTGTATCTAACACTGACATGTGCATCTATGCTTATCAGAGAGTCAGATGAAGGCGTACAGAATCTTTAGATGCCTATCAGTCATCATTACGAATATTACTTGTGTTAACTGGATAACTGGTAAATTTGTTACAACTAGAGTAAAAGTAGAGAGGTGCAATTTGTCCATGGGCTATATTTTGAATCAAGTTGGATCTTAACCTCTGATTTATAACATTGGTGGACATATCTACGTAAAGTGTATACAAAGAAAATACAATAATTTGCCCTTAATCTATAAGGGTGTGTAAACAGATGATACACTGACTGTACAGTACCCAACCCTCTGGGATTAATTTGTGACTTTATGGTACTGTGCGGCATACGGCCATTACTTTTTCTGCACAGACCAGAGCACATGCAACCGCGTCGTGGACGTCGCGGGCGGAAGATTCCCCTATATGCCCTGAAACAGGTACCCTAGACTCAGTGCATCTCAATTTTTATATTACATTATAATCATTATGGCCTTTAGAAAAATTTTGTTTTTGTCTTTAAATGTTTTTTTTTCCTTACATTACTTTTACTTTTTTCTTGAAAGTAGTCTTCTGAAACCAATAATTTTGTATACTGACTTGAGTAAAAAGCTTGAGTTGAATACTTCAACTTCTAAAGAAGTCTTTTTAAACCCTAGCATCTGATACTTTTACTTAAGTAATGAATGTAAATACTTTTGACACCTGCTGATCAGTGTATCCTGACTCGAATAATGTGTTTCTAACAGCAAACACTCAGAATAAAGTGAGATGGTTATCATGATCCTGAATGGCTTGTTGATTGAGTGTTGATAGTCTGAGGATCATCAATATTAACAGATCTGCTGAAAACACTCTTTATTTCATGACAATAGTTCCTGTTTTACACCTTCACTTGTTGTGCTGATGTGTTCCACTTCTGATCGCCTGTAAATTGTCACTTAACTTAGGCTATGTCATTAGTGTGAACAGACTGTGAGAATTTGTTGGTTACTATAATGTAGCCTATGTTTATTTCTTTTTATGCTTTCAATTTTTTTCTTATCATTAATTATGTGGAATAAATTACATTATTTAATCTGTTGTCATAAGCATAAACAAACTAAACGTTCTTTGATATTCCAATCATCATCAGTGAAACCCCTCCACTGATTATCTAATGAAACTATTCCACGGCTACCAATAAAAGAAGAACCACAGCTACAAGTGAAGAAGCAGAGCATCAGGAAGAGCTGAAATCTGTAAAGACTGAGTTTATTAAAGGACAGTGAACACAAATAATCCAGAACATGCCAATGAAACACATGAAGATCCTGAAGAACAAAGAGGTTGGTGTCAATTCATTCATTCATTCATTCATTCATTCATGATGCTGGAGAACATTCATGTTAGCAACATTCAAGCACTTCATCACTTTTAGATAAACGGGTAAACTGAAGTTTTTTTTCTACAAACAATAGTCAGTAAAGTACACTCAAAAATCAAGTTAAAAATAACCCAACTAGGGATGTTAACCGATGACCGTTTAAGCCAAATGGCTGGCCGTCTCACAACACACGGATAGATTCTCATAGTTTTCATTAAAAAGAAGAGAGTTGACGCGAGGTCACAGCGTTTGGTTCGCGCTGCTCATGGTGTCAGGAAACACTGAAGATTTAAAGCGGAGGGGCAGACGACAGATAGAAGCGTGCGAGAAGAAAAAAAAATAGTGTGTACGACCATTCACCTAAAGAATGACACAAGATAAATGTAACTTGCTAAGTTTAATTTTGGAATACGAGATTACATTACATTTAATGCATAACAGATTCAGTAAGGTAGATGGTCATCATCTTTACTTATCTGTTAGCACTCAACTTATAACGTTACCTGAATTAAAGCGGCGTGTGCCTCGGAGCTGTCATTTCTTCACTGGGCACAAGCAATGTTAAATTGAGCTTCTGACTTACTCAGCCTTTGTTTGACAAACTCACATTGTACCCAAACCATTTTAGAAACTTGAAGGAGCCTGGGACATGCAGCAGCTGGCGCAGGCGTTTGTGGCGTCACGGCACACCAAGTGACCGGTGGAGGCTGCGCAGCCACGGTAGGACAACAGGTCTCCACACCGGACGTGCACTTTCTCATCAGTGTATGGCCAGCAATGTTGTTATGTTTAATGACATGAAATGAAGATAATGTCTGTATCTATGTTATGATTGTACTGTACACGAATTAATTCAATCGTTATAGATCTGCCAGTCTGAAAACTTCACCTCAGAGCATCCGTTAACTGGATGGATTGGGAATCTCAGCCGAAATATGCAGATAACTTCAGCAATTGTCATTCAAGCAGCTGATTTCTTATGTGAATCAAAACTACAGGGTATTGCAGCATGGGCGGCAGCCAGAGTACATTCAGGATTTGAGACAAAAATAATTTAAATTTTATATAAAACTATGTAAATGGCGATCTGTGGCGCAGCAGGATTTTGAACACGGTCCTGAGCCGTTGCTGGCGCCGCGACAGATGCCGAATCTCGTTCGGTGTGTGTACACTTATAGAGAATAATGTGTTAAAGATGTCGGCGCTGAGCTTCTCGTCCCGTGTGCGACCCTCTCGGACTCGTGTTGGCGCTATATGGGATTTTAAAAAGTGACGGCGCTGGGGCTGTGTGTATGTGTGTGTGCGCATATTTTAAACGCGTCTGGTTCACACGGTTTTATCCGGCTAATGAGCGCTCGATCATCGGTACAAGAAAATGTTTAGATTTTCGCCATCCCTAAACCCAACCTGAACTGGCCGCTGGGTCACTGTTGGACAGAACCCAGCGTGGGTTGGTTTGACCCAAGTGCTAGGTTTCTGCCTTTTAACCTCCATATTGTTGGGTCATTAATTTGACCCAACCAGTGGTGAAAATTGAAAGTCTTACTCATGTGCTGAGGATTACTTCCTGTCTACATTGCCTTATTAAAATTAGTAACAAATATTAAGCAACGTCTAAAGCACGCTAAGCAAGGCAACAGTGGCAAGGAACCAGAACTCCATGGCAGGTGAGTGAATGGAGAAGATCATAGTGCATTATCTGTAGACAGATCCTCCTAAATATTACACAATGCACCTTTAAAAGTCAGTAAGCTCTTTAAACAATTATGATTTCATTTACTGAGATGTGTTGATTAATTAAGAATAGCAACAAACTATTAAAATGCGACTAAATATCACAGGGTTTTCCTCGAATTTGATCAAGGATCATGACTCTTCCATCAGTTTGACACACTGCTTTGTGTCAGATTTGATAGTTGTTTAATAGTTCTCGATGATCGTACAAATGTAACAGTTTTGAATAATTGTTTGATACGATCAAAACATACTTAAAGTGTAAATTGTAGGCTAACCACCACTACCATTTTTAAACGAAGGAACATTCACCCAAAAATTAATTTAGTCATTTGGGTTATCCTCACCCCATAATTTCACCAACAGTTATTCTGGATTGCCTCCACCAAACAAGTAAATAGGAAATAAGCAAAATCAGAACACTCCGACCAAAACAGCAGTATGCGCGCAAGCGGTGAAACCAGTACGTGTTTCTTCCAGCTAGCTCGATGGCCGTCAAGGGGCCATCCTCGCGCGCTCACTGTGCAGCAGACAGCAGCCAGTAATCCGATGGATGGCATTCTGTCCGTGTATACAGTTTTTTGGTCTCGATATCCTGTGTCCGCGCCGCAACGACTCCCACCCACAGCCGCATGCAGTGCGCATGAGGAACGGAACTACTGAGGGGGCACTGGAAATAGCCTAATGAAAGATCAATCAGTCGAACTTCTTGTAGTATAATTCAGATTCAGCGTTCTTCATCTTCAATCTGCAGGCGGCACCGAGGCAAGAGTCACAGTGTGTGTGTTCTGGCTCTAAGACCTGCAAGTAGGCCTGTGCACTGTTCATCATCTTATGAGAAATATTTGATGACAAATAAAATGGATAACTGCAGGTGGGCTTTATGTTCACAGGCAGCTGAGCGCGAATTTTGACAGTGGTCAACTCGACGCTTCAGTGTTGACGTCAGATGCGGAATGAGATGTCAGTAGCTCTAAACTTAACTTTATATATTGGAAAATTTTTTTAGGTCATAAATGTTAAATGAAATGACAAAAAAATAATTAGGCAAACTAATATAGTTTTGTCTAATTTCACCATTTGAACTGAAAATAGGCCTATAACATGTTAGCCTGGCTGCGCAGCCCTCCTACGCACTTCCGCTCAATTTCATTTTCCTTCAGTACTACGTCTGGGATTCGCTCCATAGCCTTAGGTTTCCAGAAATCAATTTTTTGTAGGACCAATCAGCAAATAGAGGGAGTGGCTGAGAACGATGACGTTGATGTAGTGCGCGTCAGTTTGAGTTTGGCAGCGGGGAAAGACGTGTGAGAATGCTATTCGGTCCGTTGTCGGAAAAGAAACTGCCGAATATACAGAATTTAAAGCCGGATTGTTATCGTCTCACCTCTTGTTGCACTAACGGAGGATCAAGTGAAGGAGGCAGAAAGGTTGGAAGTTCGTGCTGGGCAGCGCTCGGTGTGCACGATGACCGTGACATTTTGAACGGACGCTGTAGCCTGGTGTTCGGAAGCCCCGAGTCCTGGCTGATAAACTATTGTTGAATATGCACTCAGGAGTCATGTCAGCTCATATTCCCAACAGTAAATTTACGGATTCTTGTGATGAATAGAACACTTTGAGCCCCTTTGTCTTACTCGCGCAGGAGGTTGGTGTGTCAGTTTTACATGTTGTAAATCATACAAATTGGTTGTAAAATTTTTTAAATAATTGTCATAAATAAAAATGTGAAAACCCATACTTTGAAGACCATATTTTCAGTTTTAGATGGTTAATTTGTTTTAATAAAAAAATGGCATATAAAAATGTACAAACCACAGTCTATGGTACAAACACATACTTTGAAGACCATAATTAAGCTAATTAAGAAACAATAAGACGTTATATGAAAAGTTGTTATTTATTACACATATACAGATCATTCAGTGTTAACTGTTACAGCATTTGCGGCAGATCAGAAATGACCGCAGCGGCGTCTGCATATTTGTAATGATTACACACGGCTGAATGAATACGACCGTTGAATGAATACATCGCTGTCCTTCTTGTCAAATATACATTTCGAATTAATAGTTGTTCCTAGATTAACAAAACCTGCAGGTCTCGTTGACTGAAATCCTATTGTAAACATAATCCTGATATTCGGACTTGCTGTTTCCAGCCGTTTCGGCGCATGATATACGTCACTCATGACCACACGTTAGCGATTGGCTATGGCAGATCCTGAGTGACTCTGGGCAGATCCAATAGTTTTGAACTTTAACAGTGAACCCGCCTACAAGGAAGGAAACGTTTCTCAATGGAGGGGGGCCAGACTCTATGTACGAATCAAATGTACTAGAGTCTGGTTGAACCAGGCTAATAACATGTAGCCTAGTGTAATAGTTTAGGCTACTGTCATTGTGAGGGGACAAGAAACATGAACAAAGCCGTTTTCATCATGTTAGGCACAGGATTAATAATGAATGTGTACATATTGAGAATAAAATATAAATTGTAGCCTTTGGTAAATTAAAAAAGCCAACTTTCAGGAGGTGAAAGAGACGGCAAGATAAAAACAAAGAAAAAGATGTGATGCTGATGAGGAGAGAAAAATAATCAGCTCACTGACATGGTTTTAAAGCTGCTGTTATCGATTTTTTTTTCTTTCTTTTCTTTTTTTGCCTTCACAATATCTTTAAAATGCACATCTGTAGTTTAAGAGAAATCCAACATTTTCTCGATGGAAATATTCAGTATTTTAGATATCAAATATCTAAAATATCAGTATCAGCAGTAATAATGGCCGATAAATTAATATTTAAAAAATAAAAATAAAAACGGGAGGGAGCATTGGTACAGTTCACCCAGACAATCACCTTTCTGAAACACACGAAAACCTCATCTTAATGCTTCTTATAAGCGCTAAAAGAAGATATTCTTGCAAAGTTATTTTGGAGCTCTCTGTGTGGCGGCGTTCTCACACAACCCTTCCTGGCGCGTGCATGTTTTAGCCGCGTGGCGTGGCTCCTCTGTTCTGTGGAGAATGACGTAATGCGGCGCGAGTCTTTGAACAGTGGTTGGAAGTCTTTGAGGTAGCTTTACCAAAGGAAATAGTTCGAACTAAGTCCGCTGCCTGGAGGCGAACTTGGTAGTAAACTTAGAGAAAAGATGAACTGTAGACGAACAAAAGGAAAAGAAGACTAGGATCGGATCTGATCGCTGTGAGAGCTACATGTTAGAAAACAGGTGCGAACCGTTTCCGTCTACAAGAAGGGGAAGAAGCGTGAGCCGGTGCGCTGCCCTTCATCTGCCTCGGACAAATTCGTCCCCCTTCCTGCAAAGCTTGTTCCTTTCATGAGACACCGGCTTGGGCCACATAAGCGGGAGCTTCCTTTTATTGGTCTTTGTCTAGAAGCTTTGTGTGTGTGTGTGAAAAGCTGAGGAAAAACTTAAATGAAGAAACTATGAGCACATTCTGGTAATATTCATGTTTTTTTTTATTCGACAAATAAATGTACTTGTCCATCTTAATCTTCCCTGTACCAGTTGGTGGCATACTACAGAGATGCCATACATTCTGTTGGTTAGTTGTGGTGTTTCGAAACATTATCCCATTAGCATTTTCAAACAACATCGATCAAACACCAAAATAAAAGGCACATCGCTGAGACATAGAGATTAGATAGACATTGTTCACACAATTCTCAAGGGAATATATAACAGGAATGGATGGGTATTTAAATAAATAAGGATTCATTTCTCCTTAGTTAGAATTCAGAGAGAGGGCCAGCACTTCTCTGAAATTCCTTTGAGAAGTCATAAATCCTTTTATCTGAGAACACCAGGCTCTGACAATGATGGTAAGTTTTGGTCCTTACGGGAAGGAAAAGCTGGTGCATATGGAGAATCATACATTTTACTGTAATTTTCTGTATCTGTTTGAGTCGCCTGGCAAAAGTCCTTACAGAGTGAACATTTAGACATAGAGTAAAAGTATCAAACATATCTTGTGCATAAAAGTCTAGCTTTTCTTTTACACATGTGTGAAATCCAACAATGCCAAGTGTGTGTTGCAGACTGTCGTTCTGTAATGGATTTAGATTAGAATCGCTGAAATAGTAGGTTTTAGAAGGCAGGCAGCAACTGATGATTGAAAATGGTTTGATGTAGCTTGATGGAAAGAATTTAAAAAGTGCAGGTAAAGGGATAACCAAGCTGACGTTGTAATTATAAGGTAGCTTATAAGGCAATGTAGGGACTAATTATTATTTTATTTATCAGAAATTTTATATATTTTGATGTTCCTCTGTTCTGTTGTGACAATAATAATAATAATTCATTACATTTATATAGCGCTTTCTCGGCACTCAAAGCGCTTTACATATAGAGGGGAATCTCGCAACCACCACCAGTGTGCAGCATCCACCTGGATGATGCGGACGGCTGCCATAGTGCGCCAGAACGCTCACCACACACCAGCTTACTGGTGGAGAGGAGACAGTGATGAAGCCAATTGGTATATATGGGGATGATTAGGAGGCCATGATGGACAGAGGCCACTGAGCAAATTTGGCCAGGATGCTGGGGTTACACCCCTACTCTTTTCCGAAAGAAATCCTGGGATTTTAATGACCACAGAGAATCAGGACCTCGTGTTTAACGCTCTCATCCGAAGGACTGGTGCTCTTTGACAGACATAGTATCCCCATTACTATACTGGGGCATTAGGACCCACACAGACCACCGGGTTAGCACCCCCTGCTGGCCTCACTAACACCTCTTCCAGCAGCAACCTGGTTTTCTCAGAAGGTCTCCCATCCAGGTACTAACCAGGCTCAGCCCTGCTTAGCTTCAGTGGGCAACCAGTCTTGGGCTACAGCGGTGATATGGCTGCTGATAGACAATAGAAACAAGTTTGTTTTTAAATGCATTATCATATTATTTTAGTTAAAGTTCATAAATAACTACAAATAACTAGTGTTAGGGAAATCTGTTAATATTTTGTTGTGCGTTTCTGAAATAAAAAATAATAATATCGGCCGATATATCGGAATATCGGATTTTAAAACCAACAAATATTTGTATCGGTATCGGCCTTCATATAATCCTTTATCGGTCGGGCTCTACACAGTTTGAACATACATATTCATGTAGCCTTTCGAAAACCGGGAGATTCAGTGTCCCGGGATAGAGCTTTAATTTCCCGGGACATGTTATTAAAAAGAAGGACAATCCTGGTAAAACCAGGACAGGTGGCAACCCATACCTCTGCTAGATTCCTACTGTTTGTGGCTTGAATATGGAGAACGACTGGGAGACTGAGGTAGGTGGGAAACCATCAAATTCTTGATGGACCACAGCCCTACAATTTTGAACCAGTCAGGCGTGAGAGAGGGAGGAAATTGCCAGAAATAATGGCCCACAAGTAGGGGTGGAACGGTACATGTATTGGTATTTGTATTTGCCAAACTTCCTGCTACCAGCAGGTGGTGCTATTGCTATAACCAAATACTGAATGTGTTCAGGACAGGACACTTATCAAACATGTGAAGTTTGGGGCAGATAGGACATTGTATGCTTGAGTTATGCTGCGTTCCAGGCAACTAGCAACTCCAACGCTGTCGCATCACAGACACGTGACACTAACATGTGACTCTCAACGCTGTCGCACTACATACACTTAACACTAACGTGTGAGTCCAATTTAAATATGTTTCTCATGTCTGTGAGGCATACGCTGAGTTTCGGTTAATTTATGATGAGATGCGCTCCAGTTCACGTGCAAGGGAACAGGCCCACGCCTCCATTTCATGATTATATTGTCTATTTGCTTCTTATGTATTAAATCCAGGCAATTGGTCAATGAAAAGATTATTAAATTAAAGATACAATTAATACAAAATGAAATTCTCTTTAAAGGGTAACTAAACCCCTGGTCAGAGCCTGACTCCACCCACTGGCAATATTTGAAAAATGCTGGAAAAGTGGGCAGAGCCCAGCGAGGGGGGTGTGCACCTGAGACGCATCTCTTTGTATGGAACTTGCCTACGTCACCAACAACCGCTGTGTCACGTACCACCGCAAACATCCAATAGGAAAATTCAACCTGAAGAGGGCAGCACTAAGACGTTTTTACACCATATATTGTAGAAATAGAACACTTTATAAACAAATGCCAAAAAAGTTACTCGAATCAATAACTGGTATTAATAAAGATCCATTCTTACAGATCATTAACTAAAAAAAGTTGGTTAATTGTTTAGTTACTCTTTAAAGAAAGGCTTTCTACAAAACAAATCTTAATTCAGTGGCCAAAATCATGTTTGACCATGTCCGCCGATATATGATTTGAATGCATTTTTAACGTTGTTTTTAGGGACTGGTATTTGTATGCGTTATCTTTAAATTATTATTTAACTATTTATTTTGTTTGGCTTTTATATATTTCATGCAATTGCACTTATTTAATTTGTATTAATTTATAGTATGAGTCCCTGATTATATGTTGCATGTTCTCTTGTTGTCTTTTGTTTTTTTTTAAGACAAACCTATTAATTTTTGAAAAAGAATTTATAATAAATATAGGTGAACTATGTAAAAAAAGTTGGTTAAGTGTTTAGTTACTCTTTAAAGAAAGGCTTTCTACAAAACAAATCTTAATTCAGTGGCCAAAACCATGTTTGACCATGTCTCCCGATATATGATTTGAATGCATTTTTAACGTTGTTTTAGGGACTGGTATTTGTATGCGTTATCTTTAAATTATTATTTAACTATTTATTTTGTTTGGCTTTTATATATTTCATGCAATTGCACTTATTTAATTTATAGTATGAGTCCCTGATTATATGTTGCATGTTCTCTTGTTGTTGCCTTTTGTTTTTTTTTTAAGACAAACCATCAATTTTTGGAAAAAAAATTATATTAAATATAGGAGAACTATGTCAAAGGATTTGTATTTGCACACTTCCTGCTACCAGCAGGTGGCGCTATAGCTATAACCAAATATAAGCATGGTCATGTGTTCAGGACAGGACTTTTATCGAACATGTGAAGTTTGGGGCAGATCAGACATTGTATGCATGAGTTACTGCAGGCTGTCTGTGGTTGCCTAGCAGCATCGGAACTGCAAGCATTATTTAACTGTTTGACATCTTCATGCACAAATCACCAAAAGGCTGAAATTGGGTGTACATTTGTCAGGCCGCCAAGGGCACACCCTTTGGCAAAAACTCAAAATCTTCGTAATTTAACGTTGCAAAGGCCTTAAGATTACACTCACCAAATTTGAAGAGGATCAGATCCTAACCAGTAGGAGGAGTTCGTTAAAGTACAACATCAGAAAATTATGAAAAATGCACAAAATCGCGTTCAAAATAGCTGACTTCCTATTGTGTTTAGGGCTATGCTCCAAGACACTTTTTTGTAGGTATTGTGTCATTACATGTTTGTACCAAATTTCATACCTGTACATGAAACGTAGTGCCGGGGCAAAATTTGGGGGCAATAATTTAAATAATTTGCCAAAATTTATATTTTCAAATATTTATCTCCATTCATATTTCTCTCTTTGAATTATATAGATTATTTAGAACATTTGAAAATTAATTTTTTTTCTTTCATTTCAGACCTGATGGAAGTGAAGGAGAGTGAAGAACTGAGAGAAGTGAAGAAGGAGAGAGAAGAACTGAGAGAAGTGAAGGAGGAGAGAGAAGAACTGAGTGAAGTGAAGGAGGAGAGAGAAGAACTGATGGAAGTGAAGGAGGAGAGAGAAGAACTGAGTGAAGTGAAGGAGGAGAGAGAAGAGCTGAGAGAAGTGAAGGAGGAGAGAGAAGAACTGAGAGAAGTGGAGGAGGAGAGAGAGAAGAGAAGTGAAGGAGGAGAGAGAAGAACTGAAAGAAGTGAAGGAGGAGAGAGAAGAACTGAGTGAAGTGAAGGAGGAGAGAGAAGAACTGAGAGAAGTGGAGGAGGAGAGAGAAAGAGAAGTGAAGGAGGAGAGAGAAGAATTGAAAGAAGTGAAGGAGGAGAGAGAAGAACTGAGAGAAGTGAAGAAGGAGAGAGAAGAACTGATGAGAAGTGAAGGAGGAGGGTGAAGAACTGATGGAAGTGAAGGAGGAGAGAGAAGAACTGAAAGAAGTGAAGGAGGAGAGAGAAGAACTGAGAGAAGTGGAGAAGGAGAGAGAAGAACTGAGAGAAGTGGAGAAGGAGAGAGAAGAACTGAGAGAAGTGAAGGAGGAGAGAGAAGAACTGAGAGAAGTGGAGGAGGAGAGAGAAGAACTGAGAGAAGTGAAGGAGGAGAGAGAAGAACTGAGAGAAGTGAAGGAGGAGAGAGAAGAACTGAGTGAAGTGAAGGAGGAGAGAGAAGAACTGAGAGAAGTGAAGAAGGAGAGAGAAGAACTGATGGAAGTGAAGGAGGAGAGAGAAGAACTGAGAGAAGTGAAGGAAGAGAGAGAAGAACTGAGAGAAGTGAAGGAAGAGAGAGAAGAACTGAGAGAAGTGAAGGAGGAGAGTGAAGAACTGAGTGAAGTGAAGGAGGAGAGAGAAGAACTGAGTGAAGTGAAAGAGGAACATCATGTCAAACCTGGAGAAAAACCTTTGAGTCGCTCAAAGACTAAAAAGACATATTTAAAGAAAACAAGAGAGAAGCCTCAGAGAACAGAAGCTTTACATAGACATTCAGAAAACTCACACTGGTGTGAAAGAGTACATGTACTTTGAGTGTGAGAAGACTTTTGGACAGGGAGATCGATTTAAACATACACCAGAGAGATCCACACCAGAGAAAAACCTTAACAAGTGTTCACACTGTGACAAGAGATTCAGTCAGTCATCAAATCTGAAAACACATGAGAAGATCCACACAGGAGAAAAACCTTACAAGTGTTCACACTGTGACAAGAGATTCAGTCATTCATCATCTCTGAAAACACATGAGAAGATCCACACAGGAGAAAAACCTTACAAGTGTTCACACTGTGACAAGAGATTCAGTCAGTCATCATTTCTGAAAAGACATGAGATGATCCACACTGGAGAAAAACCTTACAAGTGTTCACACTGTGACAAGAGATTCAATCAGTCATCAGCTCTGAAAACACATGAGAGCATCCACACTGGAGAAAAACGAGAAAAACCTTACAAGTGTTCACACTGTGACAAGAGATTCAGTCATTCATCATCTCTGAAAACACATGAGAAGATCCACACAGGAGAAAAACCTTACAAGTGTTCACACTGTGACAAGAGATTCAGTCAGTCATCATTTCTGAAAAGACATGAGATGATCCACACTGGAGAAAAACCTTACAAGTGTTCACACTGTGACAAGAGATTCAGTCAGTCATCAGCTCTGAAAACACATGAGAGGATCCACACTGGAGAAAAACGAGAAAAACCTTACAAGTGTTCACAGTGTGACAAGAGATTCAGTCATTCATCATCTCTGAAAACACATGAGAGGATCCACACTGGAGAAAAACGAGAAAAGCTTTACAAGTGTTCACACTGTGACAAGAGATTCAGTCATTCATCATTTCTGAAAACACATGAGAGGATCCACACTGGAGAAAAACCTTACAAGTGTTCACACTGTGACAAGAGATTCAGGCTGTCATCAAATCTGAAAACACATGAGATGATCCACACTGGAGAAAAACCTTACAAGTGTTCACAGTGTGACAAGAGATTCAGTCAGTCATCATCTCTGAAAACACATGAGAAGATCCACACTGGAGAAAAACCTTACAAGTGTTCACACTGTGACAAGAGATTCAGTCTGTTAGCAAATCTGAAAACACATGAGATGATCCACACTGGAGAAAAACCTTACAAGTGTTCACACTGTGACAAGAGATTCAGTGTGTCATCAAATCTGAAAAGTACATGAGAGGATCCACACTGGAGAAAAACCTTACAAGTGTTCACACTGTGACAAGAGATTCAGGCATGTCAGCAAGTCTGAAAACACATGAGAAGATCCACACTGGAGAAAAACCTTACAAGTGTTCACACTGTGACAAGAGATTCAGTCTGTTAGCACATCTGAAAAGACATGAGAAGATCCACACTGGAGAAAAACCTTACAAGTGTTCACACTGTGACAAGAGATTCAGTTATTCATCATATCTGAAAACACATGAGAGGATCCACACTGGAGAAACACTTTACAAGTGTTCACACTGTGACAAGAGATTCAGTAAGTCATCAGAATCTGAAAACGCATGAGAAGATCCACACTGGAGAAAAACCTTACAAGTGTTCACACTGTGACAAGAGATTCAGTCAGTCATCAGATCTGAAAACACATGAGAGGATCCACACTGGAGAAAAACCTTACAAGTGTTCACACTGCGACAAGAGATTCAGTCAGTCAGCACATCTGAAAACACATGAGAAGATCCACACTGGAGAAAAACCTTACAAGTGTTCACACTGTGACAAGAGATTCAGTGAGTCATCAACTCTGAAAACACATGAGAGGATCCACACTGGAGAAAAACCTTACAAGTGTTCACACTGTGACAAGAGATTCAGTGAGTCATCAGCTCTGAAAACACATGAGAGGATCCACACTGGAGAAAAACCTTACAAGTGTTCACACTGTGACAAGAGATTCAGTCAGTCATCAGTTCTGAAAACACATGAGAGGATCCACACTGGAGAAAAACCTTACAAGTGTTCACACTGTGACAAGAGATTCAGTCTGTCAGTCAAATCTGAAATCACATGAGAGGATCCACACTGGAGAGAAAACGTTACAAGTGTTCACACTGTGACAAGAGATACGAGAAGGTCAGCAAATCCCGAAAAGACATGAGAGGATCCACATGGAGAAAACCTTACAAGTGTTCACACTGTGACAAGAGATTCAGTCATACAGCAAATCTCAAAACACATGAGAAGATCCACAGCAGAGAGAAGTGGCAATACTATAGTGTTATACATAATAGTACACAGGAGACAGTAAATCATCACAGTTTCTGGGATGCACGTTCCTTCATAGATCAGACTAATGCGGCAAAGTTTGTATTAAAAATTGTTTCTGTGTTTCTATTGTCTCTCTTGGGCATGTGGCCACATTCCTTTGAGGTCGCAAAAGTCTGTTATTGGTGACACATCGCCACTCAGGATTGGTCTGTTGCCTGATTACCAGGTTGCCAGTTTCTCTGTAGCTGGCTAAGCGACATAAAACATATTGAGTTACATATTGAGTAAGCACATTTATAACACAATTAAAAGAAATAACTTGGTCCCTGTGATTACCAACCACTCATTTTTCAGATGCGTTTTGTTAATGAGAATGTTTTTCACTGCTGTAAACTTACATGTTTGAGCATTAACGATTAACTCTTTCATGCATGAATTATGATATCCTCAATCAGGATTTATGTGTTTTTGTTCTCAAGGCATGAAAATATAATATTTTAACTTTTTTGTTTACATGTATTTTTCATAAAGATTTTCAGTCCACTTGAGCTGAATTGTATGCATTTAACAAACCAATTGATCATGCATTTTAATAAACATTCATTCGTTAAAGGTGCATTGCGCAACATTTTATGTTAAAATTAGCCGTTTTCTGAACCCATACATGCTGAAACAATCGCCTGATGGGCTGAATGAGCCCTTCTCTTGATCACTGCGATCGCCTCTATAATCCTGTACAGTGAAATATATAAGAGGGATTCGGGCTCGAATCTGAGCCTGGGCGTGACGTCATGCGCGTTCCACGCTCGCCTGGCTATGTGCCTGCAGGATAGTGTATTCGCCGCGTTCTCGTATCAGAGAAGACTCGAGCGACGCAACTTTAGTCAACTTTCCCAAAAGTAGAAGATGGATTCAAAGGGGCTGTTTAGCCTACATCTGGTCACTTCATGCGTTTTCTGTGATCGGATAACTTATTCGATCGTGAAAAGACCAGGTTGAATCCAGACGGATTCGAATCCGACAGCTCAAACCATTGAGGACGTGGTCTGGGCTGTATTCCAGACGAAACTGGACAAGTGTAAATGCATCTGGTTGTTGAAAACAGGCTATGTCATGTTGTTTTAGTCATATATGACGACGTGCATCAGATGAGCAGGCGAGTGTATTTATAAGCCAGCGCGCGCAATCTATCGCAAATGAAAGTGAAAGTAAAGACGCATACGATTAACACTAAGTTACCTTCTACCTCCACTATCTTCATTAAAAGTAGCCTTAAGAAATGAAATGATCTCATACCAGGGCTTCTGCCGCTCTCTCTTATTGCTGTCTTTGCTGATTTTGAAATAGCCGAAGCCGATGATCAATAAAATGCAGCTCATCTGTTGCTTTCGGTGACGTGCACTTCATGAAATCTGTATATAACGCGGGAATTGAATATCAGATTAATATCCGTTTTGCAAAAACACATTTATGTGACTGCAGGTAATGGAATCGTTTTGATAAATCAAATAGATCTGAGAAAACGCATTGTGGCCAGGTGTAAAAACAGCCCCAAAGAGACCGGCTTGTAGTTCATTACAAACCCCAACGCAAACTCCACGTGAGGCAAAGAAAATACAACTTCTGTCTGTCCAGTGCCAGTCGTCGGAATAAGACTAGAGTCAACATCGGGACAAGAAGGCTTTCAACAAACGGAGAGATCTCGGGCGGTCTGCTCTAGGGCTCAAACGTGTTCATGAACGTGTTTCCATAATAATACAATCATAAGTGGATACAGTAAGCACATAAAACAGTTCAACATGGAGATCAATGGAAACAAAAGCCGAAGTTTTCTACCCCTGTTTTCCCCTCACACACACATAGGCCTACATAAGTGTGTGATTTACTCAAATGCCTTTCCTTTCATATATTTTAAATGACTTGCAGATTTATAACTGTATTACCTCATTATGACTGTAACAAAAGATGTGTGCCTGATGCTCCTTTGGTTATGAACAGCTCGTGCAAACGTGCTGTGTATTCCGTGTATATGTCTACTCTATAAAGTCTATGGTATTCCATGAGCGCGCACGCAGTTTCATTTGTCACCAGAGGGGGCGTAGTTCTGCAAAAACTCAGAGACTTGCGTTATGCTCCTTTAATATGAGTGCTATTTTTTTAATGTTTATTCTTCAGTGATGTTGAACTTGCTAGCCAGCTACCTATTGAGTTGTGAGTCACTACTCTTACCCAAACATTGGGAGAGTCATACGATCTCCGTCCACACCAGCGTTTTATCTGCATACTAGAATTGATCTTGGTCCACATTAAAATGACTGAAAACACGGATCACGTGACAATTCACCAACACTGGGCATGTGCTGTTCGGTGTAAACAGTGGTTGGCGAATCAGGGAAGGATACGTGCATGACCGATGACACCCAATCATCAGAGCCGAGCGTCGGCCTCTCTGCGTCAGCGTTTCTGAAGTCCTGCACGTTCTGTCTCGTCCACGCTTGAGACGCCCTCCGGAAGATTCAAAACGCAGCTGCAGCGTTTTTCTTTAAACTTGTCCGTTTCCATGGTCTTAATTTTTCCCAGTTTTAGTCTGGATGGGAGGTGCAAACGTAGCAAAAGGTCTCCGTTTTTGAAGGAAAACGCCAGTCCATGCGGATGGGGCCTAAGGCAGAGGCGGCATCTATTTTCAGGTGAACCGAAGAATGAAGTCTAATGCAGGGGTGCTAACCCTGCTCCTGCCGATTGACTGTCCTGCATATCCCATCTCAGGACCCTAATTAAACACACCTGCCTTTGATTTCCAAGTGACCCTGAAAGACTTTTTGCAGTTGCTTCAGGGTGTGCTTCATGATTAGGGTTGGAGATTGACTGTGTAGGAAAGAGTCGAATCGGCAGGAGCAGGGTTGGGCACACCTGGTGTAATGATTCAGTTGCGACTCCATGGACAAGACGGCTGTGCTCAGGCCTCGACTGGCTGATAGGAGCGTGGCCCTGTGCCGTGACACAAATTTCACAGCGAAAAGGACCATTGAACTCACAGATATCATACCATTGCAACAGGTGTGTAAAAAACACATTAAATAACCAATTTTCTTCATACTCTCATGAAAGTAGAGGGACTTTACAGGCAATGAGAAGAGAATGAACCCCCTTTGTATAGTCCACAACATCTTCAAATAAATGCTGCTTGTTTAAAAAAAACCCTCTTATACCTCTTTTTTCTTTCTTCCAAATCACTGGTGGGTTTTTTTGCCCTCCTTCACCCTATTTCTCATCTTTCCTTTCTTTTCTCAGCAACTCTTCTTTCAGTTCAGGCTAGCTATCAATTTTTTTTAGCCTTCTTTCTTGATACTCCCTATTCCTTCTCTTTTGTTCTCCACTGATAGATTCTGCACAGAGGCAGGCCCAGCTCAAAGGAGGAAGCTGGTAAGTCGAACGAGGTGTGAAAGCAGGAGGAGAGGACGAAGGTGTATAAAGGCTATTTCCCAGGCTAAGGAGGGATAGTGGATGAGATCAGAGAGTGTGGAACAACGCAAGATGGGCTGGGCAAGACCTTTGGTCAATGGAAGAGAGTAGGACTCAGTTTTCTTTATCAGGTCAACATATTATGTGGGAGAGGATCCCTCTTGTTTTTTTGTGTTCATCACCTGCCACATTAAGGCACATTTTGACAGGACGGTAAGGTGTCTCTTAGCCAAGGTTGGTTTACTTGGTGCCATGACCAAGTACTGCAATGTTTGGTTTTAGCATTGGAAGGCAAGTGTAGTATGACCAATAAGTTGCCGCCTGTTCTAGCAAAACATTACACGCAGAAGACAATATTCCTCCGCCCAGGTGAGCAATCACCAAGAAAGGTGTAAACACCAATTCTTGCCCAGGACAACTGGAAGTTGCTAGGGACTGGAAGATGCTGGCTGATATTGATCAACGGCTTATTTTTCCACCTGAGATTGCCAGCACTAACGATTGAACCAGATATTGTTTTGTGGTCTGAATCAGCATGCCTTGTTCACCTGATAGAGTTAACAGTGCCATGGGAGGATGCGGTAGATGATGCATGTGAGAGGAAGAAACTCATATGCTCATCTGGCCACTTATGCCTCGTTTCCACTAGCGGTACGGTACAGTTCTGATTCGGTACGCATTTATTTGCGTTTCCACTGTCAAAAGTTGTGAATGGTACCAAAAAGCCAACTGTACAGTACCACTATTTGGGTACCCTTTGTTGGGGTACCTAGCACAGTGAAAGGGTACTGGAAAAGGTGGAAGCTAAGACTCACTGCAGAACGGTGATTGGTGGACAGAGTATCGTCACTCGCGTGCTAAGGGCATTAAAGGCATACAGTTGAAATATTATATCTACTGTTATTGTGTCACGAAATGTAGTTTTAAGAGTTTTTCAGGCGGAAAGTAGTTTTTAAAGCTCAAATCTGTGGTTTATTTATAGATTTATGATAATTTGACTGAGATCCATTTCAAGCGATCACCGGACGTCTCGCGCTCGTGTCCCCTGCCTGGAACAGCCTTTCATCGGCTAGTTATCCTGACGTTTGCCGCTGACTTGGACGTCTATTGTAGTGGTTAAACGTGATATAGTTCGTCTTGTATAAACCTAACAGGTGATCTTTGGTCTCGTGAATCTATAATTCGTTCCCTGGCCAATAGCTTTGGGAGAAGGCTACGTGAAGTTTCATATCTTTGAGTGCTGAATTTGTATATTTGACTGACTGAATTGTTTCTTTATGTTATTTAAGCTTTACTGTATATCTGTGTGTATATCTTTTACTTATACTTTTATAATGGCTATTATTGATAAAACTGAAATGCAACAAAAAGAGATAATTTTGTCATTTTTTAAATTGTATTACAAGATAATCTGTTGTTTATTGCAACATTTGTACCAATACGATATGCAACACATTACATATTGCCTGGAATATGTTTAATATTTTTACATTTAAACGAAAAGAGGCAGGGTTGTGTTTTATATTTAGTTTTGTTATAAATATAACGTTACATACATGCAGTGAATAAAATCAATAGGCTAGGTATGCGTTGCCTGAACCACATTTGTGTGCTTTATAATGTTTAAAATGTATTGAAATGAAATCGAAAAGAAGCAGAGTGGTGTTTTATAATATATTTCCTTTTATTATTGCCTAAAATGTACATAAAGAGATAACCGGAGTCGCAGAGCCAGAGCGAGCTGAGTGCCGTGATCAAGAACGCGCTGTTCCATTAGCAGGGATCATTCTCCTGAATCGGACTTTGCGATGGCTACTTGGGTATTGAGAATCGCCTAATGCCAGCGCTTGTTTCTAGTGACAAACATGCTGAGAAGCAAGAACAAGATCTGCTGTGCTGTGCTGTCTGTCATCCATGGTTGTTTACTGTCGCTTTCTTCGCGCGAAAATGACGTCGATCGCTTCTTTCCAGCAAACACCACGCCTATCAAGTAAGGGTACTGTTGGCGGTGGAAACGCAAGCCTGATCATGGTGTACCCGACCCTTCCTCGAGTCTCTTCGTCATGATTTTCATGTCCATCTTATATTTGGCCTGTAATTCTTCTCTCTGATTCCTCATTTCTCTCTCTTTCTCTTTCAGTATTTCCTCCATCCTCTTTTTAATGGACATCTCTGCCTCCTCAAACATGCTGTTAGTGAAGTATTGACCCTCATTGGTGTTTTTCACTTCTTCTATCATGTTCAACAGTTGAGTCACTTGTGTTTTGTCTTGTTTTTCTCTGTTATTGAACAGCCAGGAATCTGTTTCCACAATCTCTGATCAGTTTCTTCAGTTCTCCAGACTTACTTCTCTTCACATAGTCTTCTATGGATTCATTCCCAAGATCGTCTCCTCTAGTGAACAGGACGATGCTGAACTGAGCAGATTTATGACCAAAGATCTTCTTTATCAGATCTACAGTATCTGATTCTTCCTTTGTGAATCTTCCCACACTCAACACAATGATGAACACGTGAGGTCCAGGTGACGACAGTGAAACACATTTCATTATTTCTGCCACTGATTGATCATTTGTCAGTGTTGTGTCAAAGAGTCCTGGAGTATCAACAACAGCGACTGATCGACCATCAACTTCACCAACTCCCTTCTCGCACACACTCGTCACTGAATCGGTGTTTGATTGGCTCTGAAACTCATTTCTTCCCAGAATAGTGTTTCCTGTTGCACTCTTTCCATTTCCTGTCCTCCCGATCAGCACAATCCTCAGACACTCATGATCATCTGATTCACCTTCAGCACCTGAAATCAGAGAGGGCACACAAGAAAAAAAAGTCATTTTATTTTACTGTTTCCAGTTACTTACTAAGTTTATTTGACCTTACCACAGATTAATAACTGACAGGCACATGGCATATGAAACACAACAATGGTGACATGCTTCAATACAAAACACATTCACGGCTCCCAGCATTGATGGCATTGATAAATGATGCAGCTGAACTATTTTTTTTATTGTCATCATTCTTGAGGTTTGTTTGATGAGTACTGATGTCTCAATGCCTTTAAATTATTAAAGTGTGTGACTGTCAACATATTACTTTGAAATGATGTACTTTGAAATGATTTCAAATTACTTAGAAATGATGTTTATCAGAATCGGTTGACTTGAATGTTAAAAAAGCTTACATTTTTAAATTAAGAAAAACTACAGCAAAAGCAGTTGTTTACACAACATTAAATGCAGTCGCTTGACCATCAAAGGTATCATGTTGATCTGTTTTATTAATGCAGGAATGTTTTCCATAAACAACTACACTCACCGGCCACTTTATTAGGTACCCATGCTCAGTAACGGGTTCGACCCTCTTTGCCTTCAGAACTGCCTCAATTCTTCATGGCATAGATTCAACAAGGTGCTGGAAGCATTCCTCAGGGAGTTTGGTCCATATTGACATGATGGCATCAGCACAGTTGCCGCAGATTTGTCGGCTGCACATCCATGATGCGAACTTCTGGTTCCACCACATCCCAAAGATGCTCTATTGGATTGAGATCTGGTGACTGTGGAGGCCATTTGAGTACAGCGAACTCATTGTCATGTTCAAGAAACCAGTCTGAGATGATTCCAGCTTTATGACATGGCGCATTATCCTGCTGAAAGTAGCCATCAGAAGTTGGGTACATTGTGGTCATAAAGGGATGGACATGGTCGGCAACAATACTCAGGTAGGCTGTGGCGTTGCAACGATGCTCAATTGGTACCAAGGGGCCCAAAGAGTGCCAAGAAAATATTCCCCACACCATGACACCACCACCACCATCCTGAACCGTTGATACAAGAACGGATGGATCCATGCTTTCATGTTGTAGATGCCAAATTCTGACGCTACCATCCGAATGTCGCAGCAGAAATCGAGACTCATCAGACCAGGCAACGTTTTTCCAATCTTCTATTGTCCAATTTCGATGAGCTTGTGCAAATTGTAGCCTCAGTTTCCTGTTCTTAGCTGAAAGGAGTGGCACCCGGTGTGGTCTTCTGCTGCTGTAGCCCATCTGCCTCAAAGTTCGACGTACTGTGCGTTCAGAGATGCTCTTCTGCCCACCTTGGTTGTAACGGGTGGTTATTTGAGTCACTGTTGCCCTTCTATCAGCTCGAACCAGTCTGGCCATTCTCCTCTGACCTCTGGCATCAACAAGGCATTTCCGCCCACAGAACTGCCGCTCACTGGATGTTTTTTCTTTTTTGGACCATTCTCTGTAAACCCTAGAGATGGTTGTGCGTGAAAATCCCAGTAGATTAGCAGTTTCTGAACAGTGGTGGGCTGTCAGGGCCATCAGGGCCTTCTCTGCTGGCCCTGTCAAAATATAATATAATATAATATTTAAATAAATTTATAAAATATATATATTTTTCATTTTTACGATTATATTTCCTGAAATAATATGGTTACTCTGTTGAGGCTGAGCTGTATTTTCCATATATGGTCATCTAAACGCCTCACATCTCCGTGGACCAGCACTAGTAGAACAGCTAGCCTTCCGTTGAAGCTGCCATTTCCCATTTGATCTTAACTTTGACTGACGTGTATCATTAGCCAATCAAATTTTGATGCGCAGTGACAGAACGCCCAGGGGGCAGCGATGTGTATCGGCACTAGGCCCCGCTGATGTCATCAGCCGTTTGAAAACTCGGCGGGGTTTGAGCGTGAGTTTAACCCCTTACACCCGGGTCGAACTCGACCCGCTCCCGAGCGGGCCTCGAACCCGGGTCTCCGGCATGAGAGTCAGGCGCTCTAACAAGGAGGCTAAAGACTGCAGCCTCTAGCGTCTGTCGCTAGAGCGCCTATTGAGATCGAGGAGTGAGGTTTTACACGCACAGCAACTACTAGCTGGCCTCGTTACACTCACCCCCCTAAACCTCACTCTCATCCGGGTCACGGCACCAATTTAACCCCTACACCCGGGTCCAACTCGACCCGCTCCGAGCGGGCCTCGAACCCGGGTCTCCGGCATGAGAGTTAGGCGCTCTAACAAGGAAGCTAAAGACTGCAGCCTCTAGCGTCTGTCGCTAGAGCGCCCATTGAGATCGGGGAGTGAGGTTTTACACGCACAGCAACTACTAGCTGGCCTCCGTTACATGAGCAACGTCATAAACGTCAGCTATGCCCTAATGTGCTTGATTCGCGACCATTCCAGTGTCCAAAGCATCAGTTGAGCGATCTTTCTCCGCTCTCAAGCACATAAAAAGGTATTTAAGGAATACAACTGAACAAACATCGACACTCTGCACGACTCTCTCGTCTCATCTATTGCTATAGGAGCTGCTCATTCATGACGCACAACTGCATGAGGAGGTCATTGAACATTTCATTAGAAATTATCGGAGGATGTATTTTATTTACAAGTAATAAATGAGTGTTAGGCCGGTGAAACCCTGGCTTCGTGGCGTGTGCGTCGCGTTTTCTGTGTCTTTGCCATTGACTGTAAAAAATAGGTCTTTGCACACTAAAAACGTGTCTGACGCGGCGCTGTCAGCACTATTGACAGCAAAATAGACTACAGAATACTTCGTTCTGTATTGACAGGACAATATTCGAAAATGATATTTATTTATTTATAAATTATATTTGTAGGCCTAACTGAATGTCAAAACCTAGACTTTCAACCATCAAAATGAAATTTATAAATATGTATTCGTGTACAAAATAAATAAAATATAAACAACTTTTCCTATTCTATTTTGCCTGGAAATGCTTTAAACATGCTTGTGTGTCGCGTGGAAAATAGGCGTTGGTTCTATTTCTAGCATGCATGCGTTTCCGCGCGGGTGGGTGGGTGTGTGTGTGTGTGTGTGTGTGTGTGTGTGTGTGTGTGTGTGTGTGTGTGTGTGTGTGTGTGTTTTTTTTTGGTCGGGATCGTTACTGAAGGCCCTGACTGAGACCCCACGGTACTGACTGCTGTTTCTGAAATACTCAGACCAGCCCTTCCCCATACTGATGCTCGGTTTGAACTGCAGGAGATTGTCTTGACCATGTCTACATGCCTAAATGCACTGAGTTGCCGCCATGTGATTGGCTGCTTAGAAATTAAGTGTTAACGAGCAGTTGGACAGGTGTACCTAATAAAGTGGCCGGTGAGTGTACATATTGTATTGTTGATCAAACCCTACCTGCACCGTGAGCCATTTACGATAAACACCAGACAAATAAAACCGAAAGTAAACTGTGGATGGCGGTGTCGAATGAGCAGGTATTTACACACGCAGTATTCATGAGACTGGAACACCCATAAACCAGCTCGACCATGAAAGTATTGGTGCAAAACAAGTGAACACCTGTGAAAGTGAAATTTAGTTGTAGAGAATATCCACACGTGTCTATCAGTAAATTTGAAAGTCACAGAAAGAAATGTAACTTACTTAAGAGTTGCAAACTCGTAAACTTTTTATCTCTTCCACAAACACAACATTTACACCTTCTCAGATTCTCCATTACAGGTCCACAAATCCAATTCTACAAATCACAAATTAATTTTTGCTAAAGTTGCTGCAGTGAATATGGTGCAAAACGCATAATGATACACATAGGTTTGCATCAAAACTTGTGAAGTCACAGAGAAATTTTGCTCATCCACAAATCAGTGTGTGAATTCATTCAATGGAAGATGCACACTTGTAGAATATTTTCTAACAAATGTTTTAAATATTTTACTAGCACATACAAAGCATAAATACAACTGCATGAATCTGCTGCAACGAATCTCAAACTCTATTTTTTGCTTTCAAGTGACATTCGCGCACGCTCTCTTTTGCACCACTGATAGGCTATGTGAAAGGTGGAGGAGCCAAAGTGAGTTGTGAATCTGTGGTGGGCGGAGCACATGAACATTTTAGTTCTTCTTCTTCTCTGGGTTTTATGGCGGATCGCAACCAACTTGTTCAGGTGCATACCGCCACCTACTGTGCCGGAGTGTGTAATATCAGGGCTTTAATACTTCAGGTTACAGGTTACAAGTAAATAAATGACTAGAAAAACAAACACGCAAAACAAACAAAACAATCCAGAACAACAACATCCAAAAATAAAAAAAAACAAAAACTATATTTTATGATCTAATCCTGTAGTTTTGAGAAAATTAAAGAGAGCTTTGCAGCACTACTGTTTCCTCACTCATCCCTAAAATCCCTGCTAAATTCCATCCCTGGCCTAATTCATATATCTTGTCTTGTATATGTTTCTCTCAGAATTATTTACTACACTTCATGATGACATGCTTGACATTTTCGGGAACATTACAAGCCTCACATTTATCAGACAAACATTTTGACATTAAAAAAGCGTTGATTTTAACCCAGTATGTCCAAACCTTAATCTTGAAAACACCATTTCATCTCTTCTACATTTCCCTTTGAAGCTCCTCACTTTAATTGATTTCTGTATACTGTATAGTGTCTCCCTTTAGTGTCTCACTTCTTCTGCCATACGTCACTCACTGCTTTCATAATTAATGATTTGGCCTCTCCTTTTCCAAAGGGAACTGTCATTATTTTCATCGTCTTTTAATTTCAACGCTGACTTTGCAATCTCATCTGCTTTCTCATTCCCATCAACACCAACATGAGCAGGTACCCAAACAAATTGCACATCCACTCCAGTTCTTTGAATTCTCAGCATTATTGTGCATATTTCAATCAATAGATCATCTCTTGCTGTCTTTTTGAGAATTCAGACTCGTCCATCGTGGAATTCGTCAATTGTAACCCTAAAATAACACCAACCATTTCTGCTGTATATACAGATAATTTATCATTAATTATTTTCAAGTACTTACATTAAACTTCGAGGTATGTATGCTCCTGATCCTGCATGATCAGTCCCTGGATCTTTTGATCCGTTAGGAAATAGTAGGCCTACATAGTTTTAATGTGTCTTCAATAATGTTCAATCATCACTTAATTATTCACTTAATTATCTCATTAACTTTAACACTGCTTCAGTGTTCATTTAACACTCTGCTCAGAGTTTATATAATTCTCACTTCTCAGTGTTAATTTAACACTAGGGATTTCGCTGTAAAGCAATTCAACAGTTCAGATCATCTTGGTGCTTTACCCTCGAGCTTTCAGATGCTCGGCTGCGTTTGCTTAGCCTGGCAAGCAAGACCTATCAAGATGTTAGGTCTGGGAACTCTCAATTTGCATACCTAAATCCAAGGGGCGGGATAAAAGGTTGTCTTTCAATATCCCTCTGCACGCCATAGGATAGCGGTAACCAACCAGAGCAACGAACAGCTGTGGATGAGTCCAATGCATTTTCCCTCCAGCGGAGCAAGTTGATATATTAAACTTTTGCCGTATCCTGTCGTCAAAACTCTGAACACATCTTGCTTTTTTAAGAATGACTCAAGTGACGTTCTCTTAACTCCAAGTCATCCAGAGTCGCGGCCAAAGCCGAAATCGAAAGACCGCTGTTCGCCAGCTGCATCTTGTTTGTTTTTAAGTAGCAGGGAAATCACCAATGGGAAACACGACGAAGAACCGTCACAACTCTGCCGTCATTGTTAAGCCCGCCCACCAACTCTATACATGATGTGATTGGCCGGACCAGAGTTTGGTTTTTCCACAACGAAAGTCAACGGAGAGTTGCTCAGATCACACTGGCGGCCAAACAATTTTTGCTGCCGCTAGGGTGCGTCTTAGATTTCTAGGCTAGCTATCAGGCAGTGGTAAAACGGGTGTTCTCCAAATCCATCCTCAGGCAGATCTAAAAAACAAAACTTGTCACTGTGGGTATACTATTGATGAGTTTTCATATTTGACATAGAGTTGTCTCACCTATCTCAGTTAATATAACTCGGCCTTCCATTTCTTCATACTTGGCGAGTTCCTACAGAAGGTAGTAAAGAAAAAAAGGCTTCCTGAACTATGTTGAACATCTTAGTTGATGGGCGCCCGGGCCTTGTTTTCAAGCAGGGTATTAACATTTAATCATTTAAACTTACTAGTCTCTAAGGCCTCGTTTACACTGCATGGTTCAAGTGACCCAAATCCAAATTTTCCTCTCACGTGGCACAGATCGGATATGACCGGTGAGCGTGTAAGCAGGAAAAAAACGCATGGATTCCGATTTTCTCAGATCGGATTCAGGCCTCCTTCATATGTGGTAATAAATCGGATATGAATCGGATACGTGCATTTGCGTGTGCCATATAAGCAGACAAATTCGGATATTCCCCAGTAAATGCGAGTCGCCCGTCATTAAAAAGTGCGCGATTACAGGCGCGATGGAAGAAAGGTGGAGCAATGCGGAGGTTTCATGTCTTTTGAGTGTTTGGGGCGAAGAGTGCAGGCAAAAATGCAGGGTTGTTACAGAAATAAATCCGTATTTGAAGACATTTCACGAGATATGAGGCATCGTTTTAAATACTCGTGGTTACAGTGCCTCTCCTCTCCTCTTTTTCTCCGCCGTACGAGACCATGTTTTGATGACTTTTCAAAATATTGTGGAAAGAAAAACACTACATCTGTTGTCTTGATTGTTGATCTTAATCAATAATAATCCTGAATAATTGATTAATAATTGAATAATCCTTTCTCATGATCTCGAGTCTGAATCTTGGGTCTTTCCTTGAGGTTTGATGGATGTTTGTTACTCCTGAGTTTCTCCTTTTAGTATTCATTTCTTTTCTTTTTAATTTACTTTTACTGCATTGTTTGATCATTTAAGTTAGCAGGACTGTTTAAAGCAATTTAAGGTATTGTCCATATATTTGTGATCAATATGTTAAATGGTGTAAATGAACTGAAAAATATTATGATAATAAATTGTCGTTAATATATTTAAATATATTGAAAATAAGAAATTGACGATTTTCAGATAGAAAATGTGACACTATATTAAGCTGTTTATATATTTGTGCCCAAATGTACTTTTTATGTACTGTTTTTTTTGTTGTTGAATAGATATTTCTAAAATTGAATGTTTTGGTTGATTTATTATTGCACAATTCTTTTTCTGACGTATTTGAATCTTGCCCCTGACAAATAACCCTAAATACAAAAATTAAAATAAAACTAACACTAAAACTAATAAAAACTAAACTAAAACTAAGCATTTTCAAAAATTAAAACTAAACTAAACTAGCAAACCAACTTTAAAAACTAATTAAAACTAAACTGAATGAAAACCAAAGTTCAAACTGAAATAAAAATAAAAACTAATGAAAAATGCTAAACTATAATAACCTTGGTTGAGAGTCATATGCTAATTCTGTCTGTATTTGACTAGTTTCTGTTGCAGCTTTAAACTTTCTCTAAACATTTTTTTTTAAATTATAGCATTAGCATAGATTGCAATAGAACATACACAGTCCTACACACACACACACAAAAAGGCCAAAAGTGCTTGCCAAGGGATGGAAAAACAAGCATCATTTGCACAATTTGCAAGAGTCACTCAGTTGTGGTCTGTGACGTGCAACAAACACTTACAGTTAGTATGAATATGCACATTTGTAACTATAATCAGAACGAAATTTAAAACACTTATTTATCCATTTACTGCTGATAATTATTATACTTTTGCTATTATTGAATTTTTTGTTCATATTTTTTGTTGTCATTTGAAGATGAGTTAGGCCTACTGATTTAATGAAAATGTATATTATAAAAGTTTAATAAACAATGCTTTCCATTTTTTCTCTTTCTAGGGCAATATTCCAGGTTTGACATTATAAAGTAAAACTGGCACTTCAAATGACCATTTAAACCAACCAAACAAACAAAAAACTTAACAAAGGTAGTCTTTGAGAATCTGTGAATATATATTCAAATCCACAAGCCTTTCTACAGAGAGCTGTACATCCATCTAGTGGTTACATTATGATATTGCATGATGTTCATGCTCACTGCTCTCACTAGACGGCACTAATCTGACTTAAAGGAGCATTTCACCCATTGCAACATTAATCTTTATTGAAAGTGGATCATATATGTAGTTGAAATGTAAAAGAATTTTTGAATTTGGTGCCCTCTTAACCGAAAATAACCAAGGGGCGCATTTGGATTGAAAGACTTACAGGTCCCACAATGCAGTGCATAACACAGCTCCGCAAGCCACACCCACAAATCCGGAACAGCGCAAACAGAGAATTCACTCTTCCATCTACAACGCTAACATTAGCTGTCACCAGAGTTTGAAATTCATTTCTAGTTAGTTGGCTGTGGCGAGTTGTGTGTGTAACGTTACAGCAGTCGTCAATGAGGGGCTGCTGGCTTATACTTTCATTTTGTATTTGTTCATTTTACTATTAAAATGCTTAGATGTTCGCGGTTCCGCCTCCTTCTTTCCACAACAACAAACCCCGTTAACGTTACATTGGCAGAACTCATTACTGAATTACTCCTCATTTGTATTTATTTCCGTTTGGTGAATTACTGCATGATACCTGGATGTTTAGTCAGCGCAAACCTATCACAACACAAACGTCCGTGTGCTCGTCTGATTCAGAGCTTTCCTCCAGGAGAAATTGCCATCGTTGAAATTCTCTGCAGCAGACGGACTGTGTCTGTAGCCGTAACACGCAGCGAGAGCACAGGCACACAGCAATCCGCCCAGCTTCGGACCCAGTCCGGGCTTCTCGACCGACAGGCAGCCGCCTCCTGTTCCTCCGTCAGCGTCAGCTGCTCTTCACTATACTGTGACTCGTAAAGATAGCCACGAACATCGGAACTCGAGCAGCATAACTTCAAAATCCTCTTCTTCCATATCATGTTTAGTTTCTTCCGTCATTGTTATAACTTGCTATCTCCACAGCGCTTGTTAGCTTAGCTTCCAAACGATATGGCGGATATTGATTCAGTTTCTGCAAGTGAAGTCCCACCCACTGATCTGTAATAGGCCTGTGGGTTAGTGGGTCCCACCCCCTTAAATAATAAGCTGCTAATATTTGTAGTCTATACAGATTTTAATGAAATATGACTTCCTGCTTATTGTGACGCAAAATGATGATTTTACATCACGTTAAGCAGGAAGTAAAACACTTAAATCCTTATTTCTCCCATCTCAGGGGAAAATAAGGAATCAACCATGACCATTCAAAATTATGACAGGGTTTCTAAAGATACAAAGCTTAATGCAAATGGGTGAAGTGACCCTTTAACCCTGTAAGCCTGCTCAGCTGCTCCCTAGTGTCTGTAATTAACATAACATTAAACATTACAACTCTTTGCAACTTTGGATGTTTTCATAATCATTCATCAAAGTTTCATACTCAAACATTAACAGTGAACATTTCACTATGTATCCAAAGAGTTCCTCAAAATGTATATATTTTGAATTTCATAATCTAACAAACTTCTGTGAGGTTGTCTATATATCTTCATCTTTTATATAGCATGAATGATATGACGATTGCCGTGTTAAGTTAACTCACATTTTGTTTCCTGGGAATTTACCCTTTGCTAAGCCACGCCCGAAAACCGCCACTGGCCAATCATGTCTTAGCAACTGTAACTATGCGCGGTAGGTCTGGCAAGCTTTCGATTGAGGGAAACATGCTGAAGCATTGTGCGTATGGATTGTGCAAATCTGATACCGGTATACTAAAAGTTTGGATGGGGGAGAGGAATTGTTTTCCTTCCAGAAAATCTAAAAGCCAAGGGGAGAAATGATTGGCGTGATCTAGCATCTATGACCCATTCACAACTACTGGTAAATGTCGACATGATTGACAAAAACACCTTTTGCTTGGAAATATTGACGGTTCTTTGGTCATAATGATAACGTAAAATAAAACGATTAAAGACAAGACAAAGGCTCAGTGACATACTTTAAAATATATTTCAGCATTTTGTTAATTCGACGTCCTACTAACCTTAACTTAACCCAATCCGATCTCGGCTCTCCCAGTATTAGTGTTATTCCACAAGATTTATTGATAAGCTGTTTGATTTATAATTATTACGATTATTTTCACATATCCTGCTGTGGACGAGCATAGCTGTTCCTCAATTTGTGTTTCCCATTTGAATGGTCAGCATATGAGGCGGTTGCTGCTTGCGCTGGTACTATAACAATGGGCTTTAACTTCAATTTTTAAGAAATTATTCTCTAATTGGTTGCATATAATGTAGTGAAAATATCTGTCTTCTTTTGTACATCAACACAACATCAAGGAATTGCACTAGATCTCCCTCTAGTGCACAGAAACATGAAGTGCATATATCAGTCCTCTGTGGAGATCTTCAGGTCTCTGGAGTCTGTGTCTGTAGATCAGCAGCGGAGAAAGTGCTGTTGCTGGTGTTACAGCTTTGGTTTGACCTGGGATGTTTCATAAACAGGCATCATCAATTTTATTTTTGAGGACCGCATAACTTTGAAGTGTGACAAATTTCTTGGCCTCTTACAGAAATCACCTTGTATACACGTTACCATTTGGAAAAATCTTTATTACAGACTTCATTGCAATGGAATACGCATCTCCCCTTCATAATTACACATCTGAAACTGACTCCTGCCGCCCAACACTTTCTGACCTCTTACAGCTATGAATCCTTTCTCTGTTTTCAACTCAGACTCCTCCCACCTACTTAATCAACCCACGAATATTAATGCAGTTTAGTTGTTTGAACTTGTTTCTGTGCTCAATGTTACTATTATCTTTACTGGTACTGTTATGATTACTATTTTCATTTGTATTTTTTCATTGTCATGACTGCTACTGTTCCTGTCTTTTGCTTTCACCATTGCTATCACCACTGCCATCATCATTAGCATCTATTATTAATATCAATACTATTATTATTATTATTACTATTATAATCATCAATTTTGCCATTGTCAATGCTGTATTGGAATTAAGTATCATTATCATCACTACTGCAATAATTTTCCCCCTTATCTTTTCATGGGTTTTTAATGCACCACAACAAAGAATAGAAAAAAAAAAAAAAAAAGGGATTATGTATGGAAAATCTCACAAACACCAGGGCAGGCAAGACAGGAGGTAAGAAGTGGTTTCAGCGGGATAGCATCTCTATCCCAAATTGAGACACTCTCGCACTGTACTCCCTCTTTTAATGCACTTTGTCGATAAAGCAATAATTGTTGGAGATTTCAACATACACGTAGATAATACAAATGATGCTTTAGGGGCTGTGTTTACAGACTTATTAAACTCCTTTGGGGTCAAACAAAACGTCAGTGGTCCCACTCATCGTCTAAATCATACACTAGATTTAATTATATCATATGAAACCAGTCCAACTGATATAAATATTATACCGCAAAACGATGATGTCACTGATCATTACATGGTGACTTGCATAATACGTACTGCCGAAATATGTCATGTTGCGCCGCGTTATAAGAAAAGGCAGAACAATCCTTCCAAACACTATAGATAGATTCTCAAATAGCTTACCTGATCTATCTAAGCTGCTAAGTGAACCCAAACAAACTGATCAATTAGATGAAATGACTAGCAGTTTGAGACACCATTTTCACTAGTACATTAGATATTGTTGCACCAATTAGATTAAAAAAGGTTAGAGAGAAAACTAAAGCACCCTGGTACAACAGTGATACACATGCTATCAAGAGAGAAACTCGTATCTTAAGAGCGTAAATGGAAACGAGTTATATATTTAACTCCAAACAATTGCCTACCGAACCAGTTGATATAATCTTCCTTTGATTCGATACGTGATTACAACTTGACTCTCAAATTAATCGATCGCATTTTGTTGATGCAAAAGACGCGCGCGCTCATGCACTGAGAGGGAGCGCCGCGGTGTTTACCGGGCTATGGTCTAATAACGACACACTGTTATATACGTGTGTATAATTTAAACTACTTTAGTCAACACTAACAGTAGCTGCGGTTTGGTTTTCATATTGCTGCTCCCTGCTCTCCTTCTAGTCACTTCTGAACTTGGTGAACTTGACACTTCTGAACTCCTCTTGATTAAAGCTCAGGGTGACAGGTTGCCAGATATAACAAAAAGAGCAAAACAAGCCCCTTAAAATGCAGTATAATAAGCACATGTGGTAAAAATATATCATAATTATATTATATATATTATAATTATAAACTGATTGATGAAGTTAAGCAATGCATGAGATTGTAAAATTATTTTTGAATTGCATAGAAGATTGAAAAAATTAGTTGAAAAGCATCTATGAGTTGTATTTAATATCAATCTGTTGTGGGAAGTTCATCTAAAAGTTGATGAGTCTTTTTTGTTTACTATATTTTGCTATAAAATAGTTTACCAAATAAATAATTTACCAAATAAAATAAAAATAAAACAAGGTGACGTACTTTTACATTTCTAAAGTATTTGGGTTTATTTATTATACAAAGCCCTTTTAGTCTTTTTTTTATTTTGAGGATAACTATATAAATAACTATATCATGAAATATATCGTTACCATGAAATAAAATTAGTCATATCGTGAAACACAATTTTGGTCATATCGCCCACCCCTAGCTGAAGCTACTGTTACTTGCGAGCGACGTGTTGGATAACCCTGCTCTAAAACAATGTGAGTAATCATTTTGAGCTTGTTATATATGTTGTGTCTGTGTTGTGCCCCTAAAAAGGGGAAAAGGAACGAGAAGAACGAAGAAAATGAAGAGACACGAACACGCAGCTCTCGCCTTCACTCGTCTGTATTGAATGAGTTTTTTTAACAAGAAAACATACATTTCAATTTAAGTGCACTCATCAGATTCAGGACCACGGTCACAAATATCTTCTTAATGCATTCTAAATTATCTTTTTTTAACCAAATTACCATATGAAATGTAAATTGTTTTTAACAAGGATATCAAATTATATTAATGCTCATTTTTAGATTAGTTCTCACATAATACTAAAATGAATTAGCCTATACTTTTAACAGTATTCAGTGTCTCATTATGAAACAAACTCACCCTTATAGTGATAAATTCACAATAAATCTTATAACAAATATATGTGGACGTCGTCAGTAGCTAACTTAAACATCAACAATAAAGTTAATACTCGTATATAGACGCTTTCATCAGACGCGTTGCCATGGTGATGAGCTGGCCCAAAGTTAACTTCCGTTCTGTTAGTTTATACTGTTTATTGGATAATACGGCATTGACTGTATTAGATACTATATTAAAATAGCTAGGTTTATCCGAGTATCCGGTACAGTGTTTCCCATGCATTTATTAGTGGCAGCCCAACTCATTATCAGCGCTGACCGCCACATATTGATTTCCGTGTTTTTTACAATTTAAGGAAAAGTTGTATTTGACTGCAGAGTTGCGTGTAGCGCATATTCGCAAGCTCTCTCTCTCTCTCTCTCTCTCTCTCTCTCTCTCTCACACAAACACATTAACAGCGGAGCAGAATGTATCATAACGCTGCACAGATCCATCCAACATCCTGTCATGTGGAGACCCGCCTTAAAAAAAAGGTTAGCAAGCATGTAAGAAGCTAATAAGGAGAGATATGTTCACCTAATAAAGCCTCGTCGCCGCGCTCCGCTCGCCACAGTTTTTTAACACTGCGGTAAATCAGACACGTCGGTAGAAAAACATCTTGTCTCCTATTTTTGTTCAACGGGTCTGGTAGTGTCACATTTCAGTTTGGCCAGGTAACATTTATTTTCTTTGACTGTCAAGAAATACCAGCTACTATGGTTATTTACTTGTTATGGATTGTCTGCGCAAGTTTGCCGGAAGTTAAGTTTGGGCCAGTTTTATGCACATGCGCAGTACCGTGTGTTTATGTTGTCACTGCTGAAAGCGTCTATAGCGGGACTCGGACACGACGTAGCACGAGGTCTCCGGCTGCTAGCATAACGTGACACTTCTCAGTTAGCACAAAACTCTTTAACGATGTAAAACATCTCTTTGACACATATACAACACAGTAACATAACGAAATGTAGTCTACTATCAACATGTGTTAAAGTTAACATTGCTTTGTGAATGGTCATTACCTTAAAAAGGGGAGGAGAACGAGAAAAATGAAGAGACACGAACACGCAGCTCTGGCCTTCACTCGTCTGTATTGAACGAGGAAGAGAAGCGCGCCGGACTCCCCTACTGAAACCCCAAAGGCATTACCAAACGATCGACGAATAATCAACCCAAACAGACGAAGATCAGCATTCTCTGCATTTAACTTCTTAATATAACCAGGGCCGTATTAAGAGCTCACTGGGCCCCGGGGCTATGAGTTACTGCAGGCGCCCCCCCCCACACACACTTTAGGTCACCAACTACATGAGCTAAATGTTATATTATTATACAAGTCATTTTATCCATCTATGATATACTTCACAGTTAAGTTATATTACTTTTAACACAATTTTTTATCATATCAAAATGTATTGCCACTAAAATTTCAAAATTATTGTGACCAATTTCAATATCACAAAAAATTAATAGTAGCTTAAGAAAATAATCTCAAGCTTACTGATGACAAGAGTCACAAATTAAAATAGAACAAAGGCACAATAAATCGACCTACTTGAAAAACTTAAAGCACTGAATAATATTATATTATATAAAGTAATCAGATATACAACACATGGTTTACACTATAAATTCAACATTCATTCTTGTTAATTTTGCAAAAGTAATTCAGTCAAATGCAGTAAATTACTTTCTTTCTGATGTTTGATTTACATTATTGACACAAGAAGACAGCAGCTTTATTAGCAGCGTCTGTCACGTAGACCTCTGAGTCGGAATTCAAGTGCGCTGTGCAAAACCGTCTCAAGTTCACCATGGTCTCAAAACGAGCATTTACAAAATGAATTCTCTTCCGCTGCTCACTGTGCCTGAGCAGTTTGAAATAATTTGTATCCAAACCAAAATGTTTAAAAACGCGTTTAAGTGATAAACTTACATCATGATGGCGCAGCAAAATTTAAATATTTCTACCGGATATATTATCACCAGCCCTTTAGGCAAATATAGAGTTTAATGAAACACAAAAAGCAAAATCATACAACCATCAAGTTAATATTCAAACTTACCGAAAGTTTGTGGGGTCGATGATGACGCTTTGTTTTAAGAATAGACTAGATTAGAATGAAGTGAAGAGTAAAGGCGATTTATTGGTTGATGTATATTCTAATAAGGCGCAGGCAGCCATCTATAGGCCTACGTGCAGCAGCAGGTCGATTGTTCACAAGTTAAATATAGAATAAATGTATTTGTCATATAAAATTAAAACCTGACGTTTCAATTTACCATGTCCTGCTGCCCACGGGGGTTTGATTGACAGGTGGCCTGGCCAATCATAACGCCAAATACGCAACTTTGTCCAATAACAAAGCTGTCAGTAGATTAACGTCGGTGGACTTGAACTTGAAAACGGTATTGTTTAAATGACTTAAATGACAATATTTGAAAGTTGAGACTTTGTTTCATATCAACAGTAAGCTGCTCTGAACTCTCTCTGTAATCACTCAGTGTAACGTTAGTCTTTTCCCGCGATGTATTTTTCACTGCGTGAGTGCATGAGAACATGTGAGTGACTCGTGTGAGACGCCGGCTCGTCGCTTGTCACACAGTATGACAGTAACTAAAAGGCGGGTCTTGCAAACGTCTCTATTAACGATGATTCCATGATAATGCATGGAATATAAGGCAAAGTGCCACTAAATAACAGGGCTAATTTGTGGGAGGCGTTGGCGTGGTAAGGCTTTGGTAATCAGATGGCTTGCAGTATCTGCTCCACAGCCAATCACGGGCCCCTCCTTGCTCGGGCCCCGGGGCTTCAGCCCCGCCTGAGCCCTATGGTTAATGCGGCCGTGAATATAACACTAATTTTTAACAGTGACAAAACTTTATACGCATTATAATATAAGCATTAATATATTATATTGTGTTATATTGTATTATATTTCATATAAATAGTCTATTAAGTTTAGTTTATTAAACAAAACTTGATATGCATTTTATAACAGACTATTTTATATGCAATAATGAATTATGAACTATGTCACTTTTCACACTCACTTGTCACATCTGAACGCGTTCAATGAACGATATTTCAGTGAACTCGTTCATATTTTGGGCGAACGTGAACTGAACGTCAGCCTACTGATATTACTGCCTGAAGAACGTTACTGTGAACTAATTCATTCAAGTGTCTGTGAACCGAGGAGCAAGGAGGCGGTCTTTAGATCATTTAAAAGGGTTTTATGAGGTCGTTGAGGACTGGGAAAATCTTACATGTCTGTGCAAACTTTGCCCGTCGATAAAATATTTTTTATCTGTGGTTGTATATGGGCTGTAGCAATAATAATTGCCTAATAATAAAAAAGAAGCTTGCAGCAACATATGGAAAAAAAAAACTATAAACAAGTTCATTTTTGAAATATGAACTGGAACAAGTTCGTTTTTAAATTTGTGAACTGAACTTTGAAAATAGTTCATGTAATGAACTCTGGTCCAACTGGTTAACAAGAAGGTTTGCTTTGAGATGTGCAAAGTCAGTAATTTGCCTGAGACACTATACATGTGTAGAAAGAATTATTTGTATTTCAAAAGCAATAATTGTTTTTCTAAGTATAAATAAATATAGCTGCGAGCAGCGATCGCGGGCCCAAGCCGGTGGCACCGCAATCCCGGTGCCTTTAGTTACCTAAAGGCACCGGGATGGCGGTACCGCCGGCTCTGGCCTCCATCGCTGCTCGCAGCTATATTTATATATATATATATATATATATATTATATATATATATATATATATATATATATATAAAGCCGGTGGCACCGCCACCTTGGTGCCTTTAGGGTTATTCTGCACGACGTGCAAAAACGTAACCCCTGCTTTGGAATACATACTAGTATGTATTCCACAATTGGAATACATACTAACATACTAGTCAGAACTGAATAGTTGATATCTGAATGACAGATCACCATAGAAGTCAACGGAAAAAATGTGACTAGTAACAAAAGAATAGTTACTAGTCACCATTGAAATAAGTACTAGTGTCTAATGAATAAGTACTAGTATCTATTTAATAGGTACTAGTATCTAATGAATAAGTACTAGTAACTAATTAATAAGCATTGGTATGTAATGAATAAGGACTAGCATCTAATGAATAAGTACTAGTATCTAATAAATAAGGACTAGTTTCTAATGAATAAGTACTAGTATCTTTAAAAAGGTACTAGTACCTAAAGAATAAACACTAGTATCTAAAGAAAAGGCACTAGTATCTAAAGAATAAGCACTAGTAGCTAATGAATAAGTACTAGTACTTAATGGAATAGATACTAGTATCTAAAAAATAAGTACTAGTAGCATGAAAATAGAGACTAGTAGGTTAAAATGATTAAATGTTAAAACGGCTTGCCATACTCTATCTGTCGTTTCGACTAGTCACAATTACGTTACAGATATCTTAAATGATAATACAAACTATCCAAAATGTAATTACGACTAGAAAGACGTTGTTGATATCTACAATGTTAATTACGAATAGTCAAACTTAGCTTTTAAATGTTAAAAGGGCTTGCCATACAGAAGTGTAGGCTCAGAGAGACACTCAACATTTTCAAACCAAAATATCTGACTTTCTGTGGGTCCTAGCTCATGAGTGTAAATTAGAAAGTTGTCCGGCTTGAGGAGAATATATGAATATATGAAACGATGAGATCAACATGTGTACTGAGTTTCATATTATTACATGCAAGCGTGTTTGATTTATGGACCAAGTTTTTGGACCCCGTTCCAGGGGGCGCTGTCTAGCCCCCTTGCCACACCCGGGTACCATCTTCAGCCCGGCTCTGATGGCTGTGGGATCTGACCTGTGTGCAAAGTTTCAAGAGTTTTCAAACCCGTTAAGGGCCCCAAAAGCCGCTAAGAGACTCAAAATCATCAAAAAAAAGGAATGTTAAAGTTTGATGCGTTGCTATGGCAACATTATCTTAGATATTGAATAATGCTTTCACAGCTCTTCATCTGGCGTGTGTTTACATTTGAAGCAAATTGGGTAAAAGTAAGAGTGCGATTTCAAAGCATTTTGAAAGTGAAACACTTTCTGCTGCCAGTTGGTGGCGCTATATATTTGACTCACATCTATGTGATCGACCTCTTACAACGAACACACTGCTGAAGTTTCATCAAGATCAGTTAATGTATGCAGAAGTTTTAACACACTTCCTTTTTGATTTATTTACTTACTTTTTTGATTTATGGACCAAGTTAATTTAATTAATACACTAATTATATAAAACTATTGTCAATGCACTACAATTAAACAGGTTATATGCCTTTACTTATAAAAAAATAAAAATAAAAACTTATTTAAAAAATACCAGGCTTAAGAAATGTATTTACTTTAGCAGGCCAGACACACAGTGAAATGATTAAGCCCCCTCCCCCTACACACACACACACACACACACACACACACACACACACACACACACACACACACACACACACACACACACACACACACACACACACACACAGACTGTGTGACAGGCCTAAGCTCAGAAAGAGCATGATCATATTCAAACTACAATATCTGACTTTCTGTGGGTTTGAGCTTATTATTGTTAATTAGAAAGTTGTTTGGCTTGAATAGAACAATATACACGGCAAGTTTTGTAACTGTCAGTAAAACTAACCAAGTTATAACACACTTTATGTGTCCTTTTTTAGTCAAAAAAATCCGCCACGGCCAAACCGTTAGAGATATCACAAATCCGTCCGGAATTTAGCATCCTCAATGTCTTGACTTCATGCACACCGAGTTTGGTGGTGATTGGTAACAGCATGGGTTGTAATTTGATGTTTTTCTAGGACATTTATTTAAAAAAAAAAACATAATTCCCGACTTCCGTTTGAACTGTCGTAAAACTTAGAGCACGAAAGTTGTTTGGCCTGATGTGATCTATGAGTGTACCGAGTTCATATTAATCCATGCACGTGTGTTTGATTTATGGACAAATGTTCGAATCCCTAAAAGAATGCATCCTAAAAGAATGGTAAAGTTTGATGCGTCGCCACGGCAACAGTTTCAAAGATATCAAGAATCCATTCATAGGTCTTCATCTGCCGTGTATTTACATTATACAGATGAAGTTTGAAGCAAATCGGGTAAAAATAAGAGGGTGATTTCAAAGCATTTTGAAAGTGACACACTTCCTGCTGCCAGTTGGTGGCGCTATAACTTTGACTCACAATAGTCACATCCATGTGATCGTCCTCTTACAGCGAACGCACTGCTGAAGTTTCATCCAGATCAGTTAATGTATGCTGAAGTTATGACACACTTCCTGTTTCACGTTTCTCGCCATAATTTCGTTTTCCTCGCCACGGCCAAACCGTTCGAGATATCAAAAATCCTCACGCAAACTTTCATCCTCAATGTCTTGACTTCACGCTGACCGAGTTTCGTCGAATTTGGATCAGAGCTCTAGGAGGAGTATTTAAAAGTTCATTGCGTGTGTTTTACAAAAAAACCTCAATAGCCGACTTCCTGTTGGGCTGGGGTAAAAAGTAAGAACGCGAGGTATAGATGAAATTCTGCTATCGACATGTGTACCGAGTTTCATATTATTACATGCAAGTGTGTTTGAGTTATGGACCAGGTGTTCGGACCCCATTCCAGGGGGCGCTGACGAGCCGCCCTGCCACGCCCGGGTACCAGCTTCAGCCCGGCTCTGATGGCCGCGGGTTCTGACCCCGTGTGCAAAGTTTCAAGAGTTTTCGAGCATGTTAAGGGCCCCAAAAGTGCCCGAATAGTCGCTAAGAAAAAAGAAAAAAAAAAAAAAAAAAAAAAATAATCGGAAGGAAAACAATAGGGCTCTGCGCCCTTTCAGGGCTTGGGCCCTAAATATGACTATCACAATGATGTTGTGTATAAGAAAAAGACAAAGAAAGTTTGTAAAATTAACTTCAACTGTCAGAAGGACAGCTCATGAAGAACCAATCATGTACAGAAAGGAATGTTCAAATTCAGAGGAACAGTTCAGAAGAAACGTTAATAATAAAGATTGAGAAGATTGGATCAGTTGTGCTCCATTTTTGGAATACTTAAATACAATTTTTTTTTTTTGGAATACTGATGCGGCCCGGCCTGACCCAGACTCTATCTCCAGCGGCCCCCAGTTAATTTGAGTTTGAGACGCCTGGTCTATGTAATTTACTTTTCCTGGTTGAATATTCTGCTCATCACCATAATTGAGATGCATTGACTGAATCTTGAGATCTGTGTGTGCCTAAAGGAACGATTTTTTTTTTTTTTTACAACTTTTAATAAATCATTTATATTGCACCTTAAATTCTGAATATTTATAGTGTTAGTATAGTGTATAGTGTTAAACAAAAGCTTAATCACTTAATGATCTCATTAACTTTAACACTCTTGAGTGTGGACTCATATACACTCCCAGGTGTGTTAGTTTAACACTGGAGATTTTGTCGTGACTAAGAGCCGTAATTAACTGACAAGCTGAGCCATATCGCATTAAATATCGCTATCGATATGTCCTCGATATTAACGCGATATGGCTCAGCTTGTCAGTGATCTACGGCTCTTTGTAGTAAATGCCGCACCATCTGAAAGCAGGTGAAGGTGATTTACTGCTAATCAAGGAACCGGCTTTACTGATTAGGTGCACATTACAGTGATCGTACGATATATCGCCCAGCCCTATACCCCAGTAAATCAGGCTTTTTCATGATGATTATAAAACCATCACCAGGTAACCTTCATCACCTGATCCCATTCAACTTTGTTACTGTAAATGTGTTTGACAAACACACTGTCACAGGAGTCAGAAGAGATTAATTATATAATCAGAGTAAAGTGCCTGGCTAATGGCAACACTAATCACTGTTATGGTGACTTCAAATGAAACAGAATGAGTTAAACCTCTGTTAATTCTCAATAAAATCTTCTGTAGAAGTCTGACAGAAATAAAGTCAGTCTGGTTAGTAATAAGTGAAGCTGGTAATGCTGTTTTGTGGAGTTGTTTAATCCTCCTCTGCTGAGATCTTCAGATTTAATGTCTTCTTTTCTGTCTTTTCAAGACCGTGTCTGAAGTCAGTTGTAGTTCTTGAGTTTCTGTTTGTTTCTTTTTACCTCAGTATTTTGTTCAAATCACCTGGATTTGCATATTAGCAGTTTTTCAGACAGGAGACAGAAATCAGCTGAAGTCAACTGTCAATCTGTTCATGGCTGGAAGTAAGACATGGTAGAATTTCTACTTCTACTTTATACAACTCTGAATCCATTAGAATTAGAAATGAAATCTCAAGACATGATGTTGTGTTTGCAAATAGTGTCTGGAATATTCCGTCATGATAAAGCATCAGCATCTTCAGTGTATTGCAGTAAAAGCTCCAGCAGCTCCAGCTAATCCTGCTAACATTGTAACAGGAAGTTCATTTCCTCCTATAAAGTGACCAATCACGGCTCCAGCTGATAAACCACACACAACACCTGCTGTCTTCAGTAATGTCTGTCTAACAGTGCTGGGACGCTCATGAGAAGATGAACAGATAAACTGACTCTTCAACATCAATCTCCAGAGAATCCCAGTGAGAACTCCTGCAATTGATGCTGATCCTCCAGTAAAGAAACCCTTAATGAACATCCATCCAAATGAAGAGTCACTGTTTAACACCGAAAACACCTCCTGACACTAAAGCAAAACATATAATTATACTGATATATTTCTGCTTTGTCTGTTTACAGAACAGATGTTTCTCCCTCTTCCCAGCTTCATATTCTCTCCTCACTCGTGTCTCTGTCTCTATTCTGACTTTCTCTAATCTCATTCTGTGTTCTCTCTCTCTCTCTCCTCCCCTGCTCTCTTCTGTTTCTCCTGTTCAATTGCTCTCCTCACACTAATTTCGGTCTCTATTTTGACTCTTTCTAATTCCATTTGGTGTTCTCTCTCTCTCCTCTCCTCCTCTCTTATCCGCTCTCTCTTCTCTTTCTCTCTTCTCCTCTCCTCCTCTTCTCTCTTCTCCTCTGCTCTCCTCTCTCTCTCCTCTCTTCTCCTCTCAGTCTCCTGCATCATGTCGAGTGTGTAGCAGGAGTTTGAGTTCTCAGATATCAGTGTGTTGATCTTCTGCATGAGTTCAGTCACCTGTCCTCTGTTTGCTGGAGCTTTAATGTTAAACTCAAGATATCTCCGACCACATCGGTTAATGAAAGCAGATGATTGAGGATTCATCCTGATCATTTCTGCTAGTGTCCTCATGTGACTCTGATCTGCATGAGTGAAGAGCACTAGAGTAAATCTGAGAGCATCTGCACCAAACTTCTTCTCAAACCAACCAGTGAATTCCTTCTCCTGCTCAGTGAAAGTGGTTAAAGGCAGAAGAAGCAGGATCACATGAGCTCCTGGTGAACATAATTCAAGAGCTTTCTTCAGCTCTGAGTCTGAATCAAAGTCAGTGTGAGTGGAGAAGATGAAGTCTGGAGTATCGATGACTGTCACGCTCCTGTTATTAACATCATCAGTGTGTGATTTACAGAATCTGGTCACTGATGAAGAGCTCATTACTGACTCAAACACTCGATCATTAAAGATGATGTTCCCTGTGGCGCTTTTCCCGGATCCAATTTACCGATCAACAGCAGCCGAAGATCTTCATCAACATCATCTCCTTTTCCTCTCACTCCGTGTCTCAGTCTCTCTTCCTGACTGTCTCTAATCTCATTCTGTGTTCTCTCCTCCTTCTCTCTCTCTCCTCCTCTCTTCTCCTCTCAGTCTCCTTCATCATGTCGAGTGTGTAGCAGGAGTTTGAGTTCTAGATATCGAGTATATCGATCTTCTGCATGAGTTTAGTCACCTGCCCTCTGTTTGCTGGAACTTTTATGTTCATTTCACAAAACCCTCCTCCACATCGGTTAATAAAAGCAGATAACTGAGGATTCATGCTGATCATTTCTGCTAGTGTCCTCATGTGACTCTGATCTGCATGAGTGAAGAGCACTGAGAGTAAATCTGAGAGCATCTGCACCAAACTTCTTCTCAAACCAACTAGTGAAATCCATCTCCTGCTCAGTGAAAGTGGTTAAAGGCAGAAGAAGCAGGATCACATGAGCTCCTGGTGAACATAATTCAAGAGCTTTCTTCAGTCTCTGCAGTCTGAATCAAAGTCAGTGTGAGTGGGAGAAGATGAAGTCTGGAGTATCTATGACTGTCACGCTCCTGTTATTAACATCACCAGTGTGTGTCTGACAGGATCTGGTCACCGATGAAGAGCTCATTACTCTGACTCGAACACTCCATCATTAAAGATGATGTTTCCTATGGCGCTTTCCCGATTCGGTTATCCCGATCAACAGCAGCACTGTGTTCTGAAACATGTAGAAATAACTAAACAATTATTGTAAAAATATGTTATTTAATTTATGTTATATTAAAGAATCAGAGACACACTCACCAGCTCCATCATCTGAAGGTCCATTAAGTTTTTGTTCAAAGACATTTCCACAGATGAAACCACTTTTAATTCATAAAACAGTGTAAACAACAACAGCAAATAAGTAATGCAAGTAGCAAACACTTACATTTACATTTATTAATTTAGCAGACGCTTTTATCTAAAGCAACTTACAAATGAGACTTTAATATATATATTGTATTATTTATTTGTTTGTTTCAGTATCATTTAGTAATGACCTGAAAACAATGAAATTTATAAAACTCAAAACCTATGACAACATGAAACTAAATAATCCAAAAAGACAATCATAGGCCGCAGAATTTAGTTTCATGTTGTCATAGGTTTTGACTTTGTATTGCTAAAACACTAAACCCCATTCTCTGAAAATTCTCAAAAGCCTAAACCAATTTGTCGAATAAATCACTCTTGCATGTAAAACATTAAACAAGTTCAGGTGGTTAAAACACTGTTTGCAAATCTCATACACTCTTTTGTGAAAACTCTAAACACATTCTCACTCACTAAAACACATTTCACACTGTGATGCACACAGAAAGGCTAAACTTAAACACAACTACAACACAGTTGTCATCGTTTACACACAACGACTTAAAATTTTCACACTTATTTCTAATGATGTGACCAAACCAACTGTACATAAGACAAGTCAGTTCAGACTCAGAGTCCCACAATTTACTCAAAATGTTGCACTGAATGTTGATACCAACAATGGATGGAGTAAGAGGGAGAGAAGGAAGAGTGTATGTGTAAGAGGTGGTGAACGAGGAGGACGAGGAAGAGCAGGTGTGTATAGTGTTGTCAATGCGACTCTGCTTTAGGGTTTTTCCCTTTCCCTCAGAGATGACAGTGTGTGTGATGTGGAGAAACTCCTCTGGCCGGACCAACATGAACACATGATGCTCAAGCAGAATCTCTCTCTTGACCGTGATTCTGCAGTCACACAACTCTTCTGAGTGTACTTTACTGTAATACTTTTCATGGAGAGTTTTTTACTGTAACCTTTTTGGCTGTTGTAGTCGGGTTCGCTGTATTTTCACAGTATGCAAGTGGTGAATACTGTATCCAGACAGACATTTGATAGGCCTACTATTCAATATTCAGTACAATACTATACTTGCAGTGGATACAGTATAGAATTTATTCACCTTATTACTGTATTGTCATTATACTTTTTTACATAATTGCAACATTTGTTTACTTAGTTACAATATACTTTTTTTCTGTAACTGCATGCTTTGGATTCTGTGTTCTCCATTTTCTCTGTAGTGCCTAATGAATGATCTGTTTTATAATTTTTAAAATTCTGTGTTTATAATTTTGACGTGTGTGTATGATCTGAGAGCACGGTTTGATTTTGAGCACAGGTAAAATGGTTTTGAGGTTGTTTGATTTTGCCAGAAGAGTCAGACAGAGGTTCTGTGAATGTGGTGTGAAAGTCTGGTTTTGTGTTTAAGGTTGAGAAAGTGAATGATGGTTTCAAGAAATGCGTTTTAGCAATTCAGAAAAACTGTATATGAAATTATGATTAGCCTATCAGACATTTTGAACAATTCACTTTCAAAACATCTATGAATCACTTCCTTTGTAATAGCCTATATTCCCCTGGATATAAAGTTAAATAAGTGAATATTATTCAACTTAACAACGAACTGTCTTAGCCTACATATTACAGCTATTTCACAACATTTGAATATCTAGGCCATATTTAGCTGTCAGTCGATGATGGTATGATCCGATTTAAAAAAAATCGATAGACAGTCTTTTATTTTTTTAACAACGTGTAAAGAGAAATGATAGACTACCTTTTATCAAGTTAGTTCCTTTTATCTGTTAGTAGGCTAATAAATAGAGTCGTATTTGTTTACCATTGTAACTCGAAATATTCTAACTTGATATGAACAGTTAAACACAAATAAATAACTGGATCATTATACTTACCAAGAAGCACACAAGGTAGTCAAAACAAAATGAGTTTCCTCAGAAGGAAGGGGGCTTCAAAACGACGGAGATAACTTTACTTTCACTTGTGTAACGCAGGCTTCCAGTAAATCACGTGACGCGCTGAGTCGCTGTTTGTTTTAAGAAAGGATGGGGGCGCTGTGATACAGGCAAAAATACACAAGGGGCCGGTTTTTCAAAAGGTTTAATTCAGATAAATTTGATCCGGATTTCAGTAATCCTTTTTTTGCGATCTGTGATCGTAATCCATTTTACTTTTAAACCAGTTTCAAAGTATACATTATATATTATATATAGGCTATATATATATATATATATATATATATATATATATATATATATATATATATATATATATATATATATATATATATATATATATATATATATATATATATATATATATATATATTATATTTAGTAGTATACACTAAATGATACAAATGTATTATTTGACCAATTTGAAAGTTTTACTACATTTTTTTCCTGAAATCCACCTTGAAATCCTATCCCCTGTTGGGATCAGGATAATCCTGTTTGTTTTTTTGGATCAAAGTTATCCAAATCCCACTGACAAGTTTTGAACAACACAAACTGAAGGTTTGATCCAGATTAAAACTAGGATTGGATTCCTGACCCAATTTGATTTCAGATTCCTTCTTTCCCTTTTGAACAACCCATTTTCAAGATTTGATCCAATCCGATAACCAAAATCCGATCAGATTACCTTTGAACAACTGGCCCTGTAGCCCTGACGGATTAACAAATAAAATAAAAACTTATGAATAAATAGGATATCTTGTAAAATACTGCATGGATATAGTATTATTTGATACATTTTTAAAGTTTTCATTACATGAAATCCACGCTGAATCCACCCTTCTGATGGGATCAGTTTAATCCAGATATTTTTTTGGATCAGAGTGATCCAAATCCTACAAAAAAGTAAAAAAAAAAAACCCAAACTAATGTTTTGATCTGGATCAAAACCAAGAATTATTAAGTGATCTAATCCGATTATGTAAATTCGTGATTTTTCTTTTGAAAAACCCATTTTCAAGATTTGTCATCTAATTCATTATCCAAAATCCTAGAGGATTAGGCTACTTTTGAAAAACCGGGCCCAGACGATTATAAATTTCCATTTTATATCTCATCGGTGATATAAACAGTGTTAATTAGGGCTGGGGCTCACAGCAAATGTAAAAAAAAAAAATGTTTGATTGTGATTAAGTTGTTGTGTATAGAGCTGCATCGAACACATTTATAAAATACTTTCTTTGAAGCCATTGTTTGAGTTCACTTTAACACTGTGTCCTAACTACACGTGACCCGACGCAACGCGACACGCGATAAAAGGTACACTGTAAACGATTTCTGTTGTTTTCACAGGATTATACTGTTTTTGTCAACAGATACTTACTGTATAATCTATGTACAGTAAGTTACAGTAGATTTAGTTGTTTTCACAGTATTATTTTGTTTTTTTCAACAGTTATGTACTGTGCACACAGTTGACAGTATATTACTGTACAATTTCAATGCATTCTGGGAAATTATCAGTTACTGTTAATCTAAATACAGCAGTGCAAATTGACCACAAAAACTCCACACACAGTTCCACGGGTAAAATTGCTAGACCACTAATGTTATTCTTACATTAAAAAAAAAAAAATAAAAAATGTAGCACTGGGCCGGTGACCATTAACAGTCTTTAGTGTGCATGAGAGCATTTGAATTTTGAAGAGTTCTGTCGTGTCAGTGGTGGCTGCTGTCTTCTGCCGACCTGGAACTTCTTCATCTGGTAAGTAACGTTCTTATAATGTATATGAATCGGATTCTTGCTAATAACTTTAAAGTTATTTAGAATAGCTGACCACGATTTCTGTATTCAATTTAATCTATTCTAGACATTTTACTATAAGATGTGTATACAATGATGACACTCTTCATTGTAACCTTGGGACATGTTACTGTCAATTTAAATACATTAGTATGAAATTACCGTGAAAAATAACCACAACAAGCTGCCATTTTATGAAGAACTCTTCAGTTCCCTTCCCCCTGTAAGAGCGCGCAGGCCGTGCATCGTGTCGCTGTCGGCAACGTTTTCGCCATACATATGATATATCTGGTTAATTTTGTATTTTATGCATATCAGTTACTTACTTACATTAACGGATTAACGTTAGAAAGAACTGGCCGCGGCATGAACTATACGTCTGGATAAGTCAGACGTGGATTTCTTTAATGTTGATAGCCTAAGTTACTTGATTAAATGTGATTTTATAAACATATAGCCTCTTATGAGGTCAAAATGGTCTAATCATTTTTGTTATTTACCACGTTAAGTCGGTGGAAGCGCCTGCACGTTCATTATTTTATAACTTTATAGGGTTGGGAATTGAAAATCGATAAATGTATCCTGAAATCGTATATCCAAGGTTAGGATTCGGATTATTGTTATAAAATTAAAGTTTCGATTCCTCTCTACTTATTTTTTCACGCTTATTTTCGTGTAAATCCTGACCTGGCAATCTGCCATTTAAGTAAAAGTTAATGTTTACCTCAGTGACTGTCTCTATCCGAGTTACTCCGAGTTACGTCAGGAGTGACGGAGAATGGGGGTTTCGCATAAAAAGGCAATCCTCTTCCGAGTATTTAACAACGAACCAATGGCATGAGAAATGCATTGGGGCTGCGGAATTTGCATAGCGTACTCCGCCCCACCGCGTGGGTATAAAAGGAGGAAGTGAACACAACCGCAGTATGTTTTCGCTTAGGAGCCAAGAGACTTCTTCACTCCTTAAGCCATTCTCACTGATAAAACTCTTCGAGACGAGCGTCCTCTTCAGTGTTGGTGTGACGGCGGTACCCAGCGGGATTCTGCATTGCCTGCGATCTGTGCAGTGGTCTGCCAGACTTTGCGCTTCTCCCTGGTCGCCTCAGCGCTAGAAGAGTGAATTTCCTCCTCTCATTTAAAAGAGCTGCACGTGGCACGTCTTTTTAAAGATGGCTCGCTGGTGTTCTTCTGGGTGCGGTCGATTCATTTCGTCCCTCTGATGGTCACGATCGTTGTTCTGTGTGTCTGGGCATTCAGCATGCAGCAGCAGCGTTTGTGGATGAGTCATGTTCCTTCTGTGGGAATATGACCATTTCTACACTGCGATCGAGACTCAATGGCCCTCATTTATCAAAAGTGCGTAGCACCAAATTTCCAGTGTATACCTTGCGTACACCCAAAACCACGGTCAGTTTGAGATTTATCAGATATGGACATGGGCGGTACGGCACGCCTCGAATCCTACACCAGCTCAGGAGGTGGTCGTACGCACGTTTTGAGTTAGTGAGGAAATGCGTTAGAAAAATTCCTAACACCACAAAACGCACTGACAAACTAAAAGACATATTATGACCCACTGTAAAAAAAACAAACATAGTAATTATAAACTTAAGTGTTTATTTTTTGTGCAACGTGGACTTCAATGTTTAATTTGTGTGACTTTACCAAAGCATTTGATTTGTAACTGGATTTGGACTTTACCCTGCAAGGATTAGCTATCCCCGGCAGGTGCGCGCACGGACTCGGTTCGGTAATGAAAGCTTTCAATGACCAAAAAATGATTCAGACTGACAAAATAAAAAAAAATACATTCTTCTTCTTTTAAATGATAATAATAATACAAATAATAATAACGACATCCTTCTTAAATAACAATTTAGGCGGCATTAATTCAAATCATAATAATAATAAGAATATTACAAATTGCTGGGATTCTCCTCGGTGGAGCGTTCTGTTGCGATGCAACTGTGTCCGCAGAGCGCCTCCTCCCGTGGGGTTCCTAAGCACCCATCCAAGGCCTGTAGGTTCTCGCGTCTATGGCGGCGCGTTCCTATAGAGCGGCGGGACAGGCAGCCTCCGCCCTGCATGCGATGAGCACTTTGCAAGTATTTCAAGCAAAACTGCTCAGAGATATGCACGAGGGGGGGAGCTGACCAATCGGCCTTCAACGAACTGCGGGCGGCCACTGACCTCGCTCTCCGGGCGACTGAAGTGGCCGCCCGCTCCATTGGTCAGGTGATGTCCACTAGCGTGGTCCAGGAGCGCCACCTTTGGCTTAACCTGGCAGACACAAAGGACGCTGAGCGGACTCGTCTGCTCGACGCCACCCTCTCCCAGGTGGGCCTGTTCGGCGGTGCAGTCGAGGACTTTGCCCAGCAGTTCTCGACTGCCAAGAAGCAGACGGAGGCCATCAGACATATTCTGCCCCGACGGTCAGCTGCTGCCTCCACCCAGCCGTCGGCTCCGGCGCCTCCCTCTGCTTCCCGCCGAGGATGCCCCCCTGCGGCTCCCCTCCCTCCCGCGCCTCCCCAGCAGCAGCCTTCGACCCGGAGGCGTCGTGGAGGAGGCCGCAGGCCGGCGTCACAGCCCCCTCAGGCCGCACGCCCCGCTAAACGCCAGGCGAAGCGGCGTTCCTGAGACGGGCTGCTCAGTGATGACATCGAGTGTTTCCCAGGAGGTGGTAGCAGGCCCCCTCCTTCCCCCGGTGGAGGGCCGGGGGAGAATCTTTTGTTCTCAGCTCCCCGCTGCTCACCCACGGGTGGGCAGCACCCTGAGTTGGTTAAAGAAAGACTCGATATCATCACTGAGCACACAGACAGCAATGAGTGCGCTCGACGTCCCGGCACGTCGACCCTCTCATTCCTCTCTGTCTCTGAGGGTGCGGAAGGGAGCGTGCATCTGTTCCTCGCCGCTCCCTCCCCCTCTATCGCCAGATCCCCGACAGAACAGACCCCCGTGGAACGCTGGTCCTTCCCTGGTCTCTTCTGTCAGGGAACCGGGTTTGACTGTGCATCCGCACGGGGTAACTCCCGGGCGCATGCCGGTCTCCCGTCTCGCTGCCCCTCCGGGGACGTCTGTGGTTCGCATGACCCCATTGGTTCAATTCCTGGGAGCTTGGTTAGAGCTCCCCGGGCTGTCCCGTTGGGTCATCAGAACGATCAGATTCGGCTACGCGATTCAGTTCTGCACGGTCTCCTCCCCGTTTCAGGGGAATTCGCTCCACGGTGGTCGGTGGCAATGCCCCGATCATGAGAGCGGAGATTGCGACCCTGCTGGCGAAGGGTGCAATCGAGACGGTCCCTCCAGCCGAGATGAGGTCCGGGTTTTACAGCCCCTACTTCATTGTCCCCAAGAAGACCGGTGGGTTACGACCGATCCTGGATCTACGCATTTTGAATCGTACTCTCCATCGTATGTCGTTCAAAATGCTCACAGCCAAACGCATTTTCGAATGCGTCCCGGCCTAGGATTGGTTTGCAGCGAAGTCGACCTGAAGGACGCGTACTTTCATGTCTCCATTTTGCCTCGACACAGAGCCGTTTCTTCGGTTTGCTTTCGAAGGCCAGGCATATCAGTACGCGGTTCTCCCATTCGGGTTAGCTCTGTCACCTCGCGTCTTCACGAAGATCGTCGAGGCGGCCCTTGTTCCCCTTCGCGAACACGGGGTTGGCATCCTGGGCCCGTATTCATTAAAGAGTCTTAATGCAAAAAGTAGCTCCTAGTGACACAATTCTAGAAAATTCTTAGAAATGTGGCATTTACTCTTAAAATTAAAAAGAAAAATTCCTAGTAAAGAAAAAAGTAATTCAGAAAGATTCTTTAACCCTGAAGGAGATCTTAAGGTCAAAATTGTTAGGAGTACGGATGGGGACTTTCAAGAGGCTAAAGAGTTTCTTACAGCGGAGAAAATGGCAGAAAAGACGATGGAGAGGGGAGAAGAAATGTGTTGCAATAGATGACAGTGAGTTAATAGACGATATATATATATATATATATATATATTAGGATGCACCGGTACCACTTTTGAAAGACGAGTACGATTTACGAGTACTTGCATTTCAGTACTCGCCGAATACCGATACCGAGTACTTAATAAAAAAAAAACATGATTTAAAATAAGACTTAACTATTTTCCAATTTATTTAATTATATTTTTTATTTCATTATATATATATATATATATATATATATATATATATATATATCTATATATATATATCTTTCTTCTTTTTTCAAATAGTTAAATAAAAAAAATTCAAATTCGATCGACTATTATTTATGATGGTACATTTTATGAAAGCATTGAAGGCTACCTGCTGTTTATACGAAAATATTGATGAGATACTGAGAAATATTGCTTATAAAAAATAAGAGAAAAAGCAACCTCTGCACACATTATTAGTAGTAGCAATTTTATAAATGAGACGTAGTTAAATCTATTGTACAGTAGCCTAATATAATTATTTCTGTCAATTTCTTACCAAACTTTTATTTTGACGGGTCCCCGTTGGACTCTAGACCTTCTATGCAGTCTCTGATGCATAGACATTAGGCGTTTCTCAATGTCAAAGGGAAGTTATCCTCGACGTTGAGAAACACCTTAGTAAAAGAAATGATATGACGATCGTTTTTCTCAAATGAAACGGTAAAATACCTACCGTTACTCATGAAGTGACTCTCGGAGATGAAATCATGAATCATGTCATCATATCGTGAGGCAGCAGAGACGGAGAACAGCGCGAGCGTCACTGCGAGCTTCAGTGTGTGTGAGAGGTAGCTAACGTTAAATGAAACCGCGCGTCTGCACTGTTCATTCACACAGAGACAAGCAGAACATGCAGGTTTTATATTTTAAACAGTCGTTTGGCAGTTTAATATACACAGACACACATCAGCAGCGCCGCCGGTCGCCATGTCTCAGCGCTTTCATGATGATGACGCAACTTCACGCCCTTCGTGCATGCATGTGCAAACGGAACTGGGTTTGATCAGGTATTCGGTACCACCGGGACTTGGTACCGTGACGTTTACATTTTTTTAGTACCGACTTGGTCCACGCGGCTGACAGGTCTCGTCTCGCCTCGCCTTCTCCCCGCTCTGAGCTGCAGCCGGGGCCTGGGGGCGGGCACTCCGGCGCCTGTGATTAACCCATTTCTCAGACCGTGGTATCGGTCCCCGGTCTGGGGGACTTTTGACGAGTACGAGTACTTTAAAAAATGTGGTATCGAGGCCGATACCCGATACCGGTATCGGTATCGGTGCATCCCCTGAATATATATATATATCAGCGATCGATGCAGGGATCATGTTTGCGATCTGATCTTATTAGTAGACACGCTAATATCTCCGACACACGCAATGCTATAACGCCAGAAATGAAAGTAGCCTAATCACTGCATTAAGATATTTGGCAAATGGGAAAATGCAAAAAGATTTGGGTCTGTCATAACCTTCTGTAAACAGTGATCACGCAATACATTA
>JAQIUQ010006771.1:0-104054 GCA_030378365.1 Hybognathus amarus
CCTAATTCTTCGTTCAGTTACGTATTGCTATTTGTATTCATGGCCGTGGCCTGCCGATAGAAAACAATATCAATGAGAACGTTCTGCAGGAGTGCCTGTAAAAAATGTGTCCATATGCCCAACCGTTTGGAAGCCACCACATGGCGTGCTTTCGATTTTTCAGCTTGAAACTGTTTTTCATTGTTTATTTTTTTTTCCATTGACAAGGTCACATTACACATTACAGGAATAGTTCAGAAAAAAAGAAGAAATAAAAGAAAGTAAAACTCTGACGTCATTTACTCACACACGTCATTCCCGATTCCGAGCATGTGAACAGTTTCATTGAGTGAACGTAGGACAGATTTTATTAATCGAATTGAAGTTCACAAACTGCTTGATCAGTTCCTATTAGTTTGGATTTCACGTATAGTAATGTACGTTTCTTAAGGAAAACAATCTCGGTTCCACTTTACTAGATGTACTCAAATTTAGATGAATGATAAGGGTCTTATCAAGCAAAATGATCGTTTATTAAAAAACAAACAAACAAAGTTTTATAAGCTCAAATGGTCGCCTTGCTCTTTTTCCTGATATGCGCGTTCGTGACTCTCCTGTTCGAACTCGTTTATCAAAAAATGAACAAATCTTTTTTCGTGTCATTTGGTTCATTCAACGAACGAAATGAATGAGTTAACTCGAGGTACAGGATTCGTTCATTTTTATGAACGAGTTTGAATAGGAGAGTCACTATCACAGAACGGAGCAAATTGAGACTCATATTTGAGCCATTTGAGCTTATAAAACTTAAAACTTTTTTTAAAGTTAAAAGTCTTGCTCAGGGACACATTGGAGTCTCACAGTGGATTCGAACCCGAGTCTCCGCACCAAAGGCATGTGTCTTATCCACTGCACTATCACCGCCCTGCTTCTCTTTACTCAGCTACATTTCTATCCATAACCGTGAGTACCCATTACTACTACTTCTAAAAAAAAAAGTGTAAAAAAAGAAAATCTCGGCATCCTCAATTTGTTGTTTCCCTCTTAAACGTGATTAGATTGTGCAGTCGCCACTGATTGGGACAGCCTACCAGCAATCACCTTCAGCTTTCCGCCAAAGTCAACTCCATGGTCAGATTTAGATAAGAGAAAAAAGCATGGAAACAATGGATGAAGAACAACCCATGGCCCCTTCAGTACTTTACTTAAGTAGACATCTGACTGAAGTACTTTTTCTTGTACTTGAGTAAAACTTAGCCAGGGCGATCTGGCAACCCTTACTCGAGTAATGAAGCTGTGTACTCTATCCACCTCTGAAATTGATCACACGGACAAAAATGCCTACAGAGTTATAGAACATATGCTGTATGGAGATATAGAACGGGAGTAGTCTAATTTAATTATGGTTATAACTTTCCTTTGTCATCAGCTTTTGTCCTCTACTGTTACTAATACAAGTCTGCTGTAGCAGCGGACCCCGTCCGCGATGATATCCGAACCATATACCTCCCCGAGACTCAAAAATATCCTGATGAGTTTTTTGAAGTTTATTGTAGGATATCCATCTCTCGAGTAATGAGTAGAATTTGCAAGGTCCTATATGTAACTTTTTTTAATAAAATGAATCTGTTTTTAATTGCCTGTGTTTGAAGGGGTTGTAATCACACATTGCAATGATCCACTTTTCGGGTTTTGCTATTACCTCTGAAGGCCAATATTCATATTTATATGTGAGGTCTCCGGTCGGATTCCCTGCGAAATCCATCAGATGTGACGTGCATGCGCGCTCCCGAGCCTCTCTATCCTTACAGTCAATCATGCGACCAACGACACTTCAGCTGACGACATGGAGTCTGATAACCCCCCAAAACGTCCTGCCTCCAGCACAACACAGACTCCAACACAAACTCCACATAAATATAAAAAACAAAAATAAGTTTTATCTGCTCAAGCTCGTCAGGCAAAACGTGAATCTGATCGACTCCGGACGAAAACGCGGATCAACATAGTAAACTCCAGTGAAATAGCAAGGTAAACTACATGAAACATGACATGAATACAAAAGAATGTTCCAGGATAACAAAAAGTAGGTGCTTTAGGATGTAACTTATTTTATTTACTAGATCTACTGACTAACGTCACTCATCCACTACTATCATATTGTTTATACACATTTCCAGACACGTTCAGTACAGTAATGTCACTTCCTACGATCTTACTGATACACTGAAACTGTTCAGTTTAGTTCACTAACCGTTTTCGTTATCATATTATACATTCACCTATGTTGACATTGCTGATTGTGAAAGATACACGAAATAGTTAGAGAAATGGCTTATGCTATATAACATCACATGTCGGCTAAATGCAGTTTATTGTAACATTATCATGGACGAGCACAGAGCATTAGTTCAACGTCAAGCTGATAAAAGTAGGCTATTATTGTAACTGCAGTGGGAGTTTACATTAGTTTCCAGCATGTTGTGTGATGATTTTGCCGTTGCGTTGAAAGTCAGCGTGTGGCCGGTAGTGAATGCTCGCTCTTGAGATCGAGCACACACACAAGCACGAGCGCTCTTGTTGCATTCTGAAACATCACCACTAGAGGCCTCTGAAAAAATGCATACAGCACCTTTAAGACTGCTATGTTCATTCTAACTCTGTTTATCTTATAACAAAACACTTCAAATACTTAGAAGATATTATTGTCTACAGCTGCTGTGGGGTCTAAACAATGTTGGACTGTGTTTAGCTCACTCAGGCGGGTCTATGCTAATATGGCAGTGTCCGTCAGACAGTTGTGGGAGGGGCTTGTGCAAAAGTACGTCATGTAGCCTCAAATCTGAGAACGGGGTTGTTCTGAGACTGCTTATGATTTATAGGAATTAAAAAAAGAGCACTAGGTGGATTTTTTATCAGTATAGGGTGGTTGTGTACACACTGCCAACACACACTTATGTTCAAACACTATGCAAAAGTGAATTTTGCATAATAGGTGCCCTTTAATCCTTTGAGTGGTGCGGTCTCATATAATGGGATTCTTATTTTTGTGATTTTTGTGTCTCTGAGAGTACGGTCGCACATATGGTATTTAGAAAGAACAGTGACGTGACATAACTGCCACATTCAGACTGTGCTTTCTCACGTTGTTTGGCGCTGATCCAGAGACAGATGTCATATATCACAACTACTTGCAGTGTTTTCAAACATGTTTAATTTAAGTTTAACATTTAATACACATAAGCACTAGTAAAACAATACATTTGGAGTTTGTAAAATACATCCTGTCTATGGAAGCAGCAATAACAATCTAGTCAAGTATAATTTGTTAAAGTTTACTCTATTCTTCTCCCAGTTCACCAACCACTTTACATGTATTCCAGGAGAAACTGATGAATTTTTGCACTATAAATCCGACTAACAGGAATCTCTTGGCGTGTTCAAAGGTTAAATAGCGTTATTTGATTCAGACTTTCCAGTAAATCAGTTCCAATTCACAAAACTGTTTTGGAATGATTAATTCATAAATCTGGTTCTCTCATTGAGTCACACAGCACAGATTTGGTATAACATGAGTGTCAGGAAATGATGACTTAATATTGAATCATGCAATTAAGCATTTTCGGTTGATTTAAATAAAACTAAACAAAATTACTGCTCACTATACTGTTAGTGCCATTAAAGCACCAACCAGGGCGGAGTTTGGTTCAACAAAAGTAGAACCATTCCCACCAATGGTAACTATGATCAAATCAGCTAACGATGCTTTTGAGAAACGCAGCCCAAAATTGCAAACATTGTAGGGCTGGGTTGACAATATTGATTTATTTATTTTAATCAATCGTCATTTTCATGAACCTTAAATCTCAAGAATCAGTCTTTTATTCTATGCTGTTTTTAGTTGATACATACAAACATCCTTATGAGTAATGTACATGGCTATATACAACTGTTTGAATGATGATTATATAAAAATAAATAGCAATTTGATTTGTGTTGGTAATCTTAATGTAAAATCTTAATTGGCAGCATTTCCTGCATAGTTTACAGCATTAGTTGAGAGCTTGTTTTAAGAATTGTTTCAAAAATATCAACTTGATCATAGCCCTGTCATTGATTCGAAATCACCGTCATTTATGAGACAACGCTTCCCAGCCATTGACAGAAAATTTCCGGCTTTCCGTGTTTGCACTGTTATATGCTAAAATCTTCTGTACACAAGTACACAATCTCCTAATCAAAAGACATGTGATGAAAAATCAGAAACAAGCCATTGCATTTGTACACCTTAAACAATGCTGGATTGTTTCAAAACCCAAATTTGGGTCAAATATGGAAAAACCCAGCCATTTAGTTACATTTTTAATGAAAATTTTAATCCAATGTTTGAGTGTCCATCTTTGGGGTAAAACAACCCAGCATTTTTTAGAGTGAGCTTTTTTTTTCTCTTTTTTTTAAATAGAGGCTCTGTTCATTCTTTTGATGTATCTGCATGTTTAGATATTGATACAGCAAAAAAAAATTGGGAGATATGAAATTTTATGAAATTGATCAATCTATCTTTTTGAAAAAAAAAAAAAACACTAGTGGGAGAATGAGTTAAACTTCTTTAATTTTAAATAGTGTGTAATGTTGCTGTTGATGCATGAATAGTATCTGCAAAGTTGCAGTGCTGCTCAATATCAAATCGGTTATTCATAGATGCCACCTATGTCACAAACAAATAGAACGGCACCCAGTGGCGGTTCTACTTTGAATTACACCCAGGGCGAGACCCCCTTCGATGTCATCTGATTTCCACGTATATTCATTTGCTGTCAAAGCTGTCAAACACGCAGCGTATCTCCCCGCGCCTGTGGAGGCATCTCGCGGTCTCGTGAAGTGTCATCTTAAGCGTCTCTGAGGCCCCATTTACACCTGGTATTAAAATGTGATCTGTATCCAGATAAGTTATCTGGATAATAAAAAAAAGTCATGTTAATGCAAGGTGTAAATATGTTGTGATTGGATATGCCTGACCATCTGGAGGTAGTCTGGCTCGCATTGTGTTCGAATCTTTACAAGGTCTGGTTGTTGAAACCACATATGTATATTTTACTCCTCCCAAAAATGCTAAAAAAATAAACGAGTGAGAGTGTGTTATATAGGCTATATGTCATGTTATAGTCAGATATGACGGCGCTACTGCGACACACATCGCCGCAGATGAGCAGCTGAGCGTCTATTCATCAAGCCAACGCGCAAACCATCGCAAATAAAAGTGAAAGTAAGTCACAGACGCTTCAACACACAATCATCTTCAAGTAAAGAAACGAAATGATCTTACCAGGGCTGTTTGATCTTAACACTCTCTCTTATTGATGTCTATTGATGAAATTAGCTGAATGATCAATAAAATGCAGCTCATATCTGTAATAAAATGCAGCTCATATCCGACAAAATTACGGTATGATTGTGTAAATAAAGTATCAGTCTAGTCATCGCCATGTCAGTGTATTGTTTCATTGTCTCTTCATAGTTTGCAAGAGACATTTAATAAACTGAGCGTACTTGATAAACTGCAGCGTAGCCTATTCATCTGTCAATATGAAACACGATTTGGTCATTCTAATTAATGATCAGGGATAACGCGTGATCGACCACCGTTACTGTACAATATATCCATTTAAACTCGATTTTGGGTCAAATGTGGATTATATAGTGACACTGTCAAGAATATGGTTACATTTAAAGATGTTGTACCAAGCATGACAACGCTACGTTCAGCTGCTTTTGAAATTACATGTTTTTTCACTTCCTGAAAAGTAAACGTTTTGGACATACGAAGTTTCATCGGGCAGCGACGATATATATGATTTTGGTGGTAGTTTGCTCTGACTAGTTAGTGAGTTGTTAGCTAGCTAAGTGGCTAACAGCTGGATTAGGCCTGTCGCAATAGTCAATAAATCAATTAATTGCACGATAAAAAAGTTTGACAATTTTTCCTGCCACGATCATTTTCATTTGCATGCTTGTTTATTTTCCTCTATTTCCCAAAGAGACTGGATGGCAACTCTGTTAAGACATAACCAACATATTTTATGTGAATACTCTCCAAAACGGACATTTAAACATAATATTTTGTGTATTTGTCAATGTTGTGTGTATTTGTCTTTCTCTCTGATGATTTCTGGAATTTACTTGTAAATGAGACAAATTGCTACGCCCATCAGTTTTTAGCCTTCCGTCAACTCAAAGATTTCATCTTATTTTGAGTATGGGTCTAATAGAGAAGTCAGATTTGGAGGAGTATTGGGCCGATCTTTGGCCAACAGCAACAACTAGTTTTGGCAAGGCGATGTCCAGGAATAGATTTGAGATGATTTTGTCTTTCCTTTACTTCACCAATAATGAGAAGTGCTTTGACAGCAGTCAGCCAGGGTATGACAGTCATCCAATTGGTCATCCCCCAGTTTTCAGCAATGTACAGTCCATCTAAGCAGAAATGACCATTGCGTTCAGAAGGGAAATCAACACTAAAAATGTATAACCCAAACAAACCAGAGACAAATGGCTATGAAGCATTTGTTCTCTGGATGTAGCCAAGTTAGGCAATGTGCTACACTGGTCCATGTACACTGGACAAAGTAGGCCTAATGCAAGCGATTTCAGTGCTACACACCTTATTGTCCGTGAGCTGATGACCCTGTATACAGGGAAAGGGCATGAGGTGTACATGGACAGCTATAACACCTCACCAGCCATAGCAGATGAGCTGGCAGAGCAATGATTCGGGTTTGTGGGACTGTGGCAGCAGTTAGAGGAAGGGGATGCCAAAGGGCCTCATCAGTGAACAGTTCCCGTTGAGCAAGGGAGTAACCCAGTCTTCATGAGAAAGGGGGAAATGCAAAGGAATGAAGACCAGAGAATGAAGACCTACCTCTTTCCCCATAGATCAAGGAAATGGTACAACAGGATTTTCAATGCCATCCTCAGTGTACTGTAAGCATGGTGAATGCCAACATAATTTACTGTCGCTGCACTGCTGCCCCTCACAAGCCCTGAAAGTCTTTGTGTTGGATGTCATGGCTGCTCTTACCAGGAAGGCTTCTCCAGCAAAGAGAGCAACAAAGGCCAAAAGCTACGTCCTCACTGGGAGACTTGCCACAAAGACTCACTGAGCGCCACTTTATCTGCGCAAGCTGATGGTTACTCGCAGATTGTGTAGTTTGTTTCTGATCGCACACACCCTAAAGGCCGGCAGTCAGGAACAAAATACATGTGCTGGCAGTGTGTGAGTGGGTCTTTGTGTTGTGCCTTGCAATGAGAGGGAGCACACCATTAACACTGCAAGAGAATATCACCTGGATGGATAGGGAGTCATTTATCTCTACAGCAAAAGGCCTGCTACATCAATTACTTACTATTATTTTTTTTGTCTGCCATCTATTAGTAATGATTTACACTGTCCTTGTGATGTGTGCCTCTTTGCAGCTAAATAAAAAAACACCTTGTCTGTCTCTCGTCTTGTCTCGTCATCTGCATTCATGATCCTTGCCATGGCGGAGAATGAGCTTTTTGATCTGAACAGGTCTTGTCTACTTGTGTTTGTATGTATATGCACATACATATACATATATGCCCCATACATGTGATCAGAGTGCCTACTGTATGTCATAAATGGAAAATCTCTACAGCAAAAGGCCAACCATTACATGCGTTCGGTTATGTCTACCATTTATTAGTAATAATTTACACATGAGCATCCAGTATTGTGCAATGGGCTCAATGCACAGCGGTATTTCCGGTGAAGGTCTAAGGATGCTTGAAAACTTCCGACCAGATCGTCAGAGTCCAATGCAATACCGAGAATTTATATTGAATTTTATACTCCATGGTTATACTAAAGAAACGTTAGTCACAAAAACAGACAAAACAGACACCCCTCGTTGTGTTTATGCTTCTTTTTAAAATTATATTAAATAAACATAACTATATATAAAATTACATCTAAACGTATGAAAGTTTCGTTTCAAAGACGGGAGGACAGTACATTTTGAAGACTCTGCCATAATCCCGTTTTCCTCGTTTTCCTCTGCTTTAATCTCCCCAACCGGAAACTGAAGAGCATACCTTGCATCAAATGCAGAAGTTATGCCAGTGCATATAGTCTATATAGCATGCAGAAGATGGGGGACATTTTTGGGAAAGAAGTGCAGCATTTTATCATTTAAACATGTGACATGAAATTATATAATCCAAGATGGCCACCACCATATGATCAAGCAAATTAGATTGGAAAATGTAATTCCTATGGTTTAAAAAAAAATGTAATTCCTACATAAATTTTGCGACATCATTCATGTCTCTAATTTACATAAAGTCCATATTTTATCACCTTTAGATATAGCCTTATAATAAGTTTATTTATTTATTGATTTTTTTTATTTATTTTTTTTTAGATAAGGGCAAATTTTAAGGAAATATTACACTTAAGGTTTTTTTTTTTTTATGCAACCAGGCACAGGTCTTTGGAATCGGAATCACGAGATATCTATGGCAACAATATAAATGCCAGAAAGAATCTGTAGTGGTCAGATGGTACAGTGATAACTTGGGTACAAGTCAGAAAATTATAAGTTGTAATTATAGAGTCATAGCCTACCTAACGAATATGGATGCTTTTTACAGTCGGAGAATCTCATAATTACAGTAATTTCAAAATAACATGAATGCACATTGTGTCAATGTCCTAAAACTTTCAAAACAGTTAGTCAGACCCAAACTCACAAAATTGGCTGAATCAAAGTTGCTGTATAAGTCAAGCAAAGGACTGCATTATATAGAATACATACAATAGGCCTTTGTCACGAACAAAATTGAAGACCGGAAGTATGTCTTTGCATTAGGGATATGCCTCTTCCGATTAGCTTTTAACAAAGGTGGAGTCCGATAGATACTGTTGGACCTAATCTCTCCCCAACCTGCCTGAAGTCACATAAAATGATATGAATGAATATGAATGAATGGGGGGTAAATGAAAACTCTCAAGTGGGAAAGCGTGAAAGCTGAGGTATGCGTCTACATCCTGATGCAGAGCAACCCGGTACACTACAACAACAGCCGCGGGTAGCTCTAGCCGTTCGCCAGTAAGGTAAACGTTTCTATGGTAACAGCGAGTTGGACCAAACAGCAGACATTGCTACTATGCTTAGGATTGTGGGTAGTGTAGTTTTTTTTTCATAAGTTCACAGATAAACATGTTTGATTTCATACAAACTTATAGCTTCAACAGGAGCGAAAAAACTGTGTTTCACAACCTCATAGATCTTGGTCAGTCTACCTTGGATGGTTTAGACATTAAGGCTGATAATCTAAGTCCTTATTGAGAAATACTGTTGACCGGAAGTTCTGTATCCCTACTCCGCATATACACACAATTAGTGTTTAACTTCCAGCCAAAATCTAGCAAATATATATTGTGAAATAAACGTATGATATAAGGTTCTGATTTAAAAGTCAGTCCAGGTCACCATCCACTTTCATTGTAAAAAACATCTCCCTTTGTGTTCCACTGAAGAAGATCATGTAGGTTGTGAATGACATGAGCATGAATTTATGATGACAGAATTTTCATTGCAGCTCATTTATTCTTTTAATAATTAAAATGTGCTTCCGTTTGATAAGCAGCAGCAGTGCTGTATAGTGCATTATAAACTAAACCAATACCAGAGTTAAAACCCATATCCCATAAACCCAAGTTTTATAGCACTGCATGCTTGACAAAATTCTTCCATTCAGTAGTTTTTTGGAGTGACTCCTTTAGTAGAAAGGATGCTGTGTGTGTGTGTGTTAAACTCCAGTGGGAGTGGTACTCTTGCGCGTATATTTAGTAATGTACGGCTTGCGTCAGGCCTGTCTAAAGTTCATTGCACTTGGCTGCTCCACATCAGGCTGTGAACAGTGAGCTCTCTCAAAGACAACACTCTGTCTTTCTCTCCCTCCTACTAACAAGTAGAAACAGAAGGAACAGAACTCCAATTTCAGCCCAGATCAGTCATAATGCTGAGGGGGAAAATCCAACGTTTACAGAAAGGAATACGTCCTGTCAATGGCAATTATGTCAGCTTGTATTTCTCTCTTAAAATAAAGGTGTAACAATTCAAATCACTAATATATCAATCCATCCATCCATCCATCCACTAATCCATCCATCTTTCCATCCATCCATCCATCCATCTATACATTCATTTCCAAACTGATTTGGTTATAATTTGTTAACTTTAAATTCCAGAATAGGACCAATCTCTTACCAACTTTTAATTTGAAAAATTTACAGCAATCAACACATGCAGTAAATCCATGATAATGAATGACACATTTAGTCTTTATTTTGTGTGAAATAATGCTATTATGGTCTGTTTGCATGATAACTGTGTTGCTCGTTTGATGTTTTTCGAAGTTAATCTGTTAACACATTACTTAAAGCCTTTGTATATAATGCATTATTTAAGTATTTTAATGCATCAAACATGCATTTGTAATGCACCTAATAATGCACATAATTGTAACTATTCACTGAACACACCTTTAGATGCATTTAGAGATAAACAACCAATTTCAGATCAATTCTGCAAATATTACAATGCATTTTAACTTTAATTAAATTTTTTTTATGAATAACTTATACATTTTGAATATATGTATAATGATTATATAAAGTCTTTAAGAGTTACAGTTAATTTTATGTATTGATTTCCAAGCTAAATAGTTTATAAGTTGCATGGATATTATAATGTAAGGACTGACCCAACACATTTCTATGTGCAACATAACAAAATACATATTTTTTATATGGTTTTCACCCCAAAACATTCCAATGTACAGTATATGTGGCGATAATTGACTCTTAAAATGACTTGTAAAACAAATTATTTTAACATTGAAAAACCGATCAAATCAAAACAGAGTTTCTGAGCTTGTTAAAACTCCAAGTGTCTCTGACTATGAGACGCACTAGTATTCAGATCACAGATCGCACGCAAGATGTCTTTGACGGCATAATTCCACTGATGTTGAAATAGCAGTAGCGAGAGGGATGAAATGAAGAGAGCTGCACTACCTCGCTTGGAAGTGAACGTTGACAATAATAATGTAAGGCCACCGTCTCTGATGTAGTGCATGCTCTCTCATGCATTTCCGTCCTAATACCAGCTAGATAAAATGGTGTCCACCTTCTGGGTAGTTGTTTAAAAAGCAGCAGTACTGTTATCATTTATGAGAGCAGAGAGAGCAAAAGAAAGTGGAGATAATGAAAAGAGGTGCTCATTTGTCAGGAGGAGATAAGGGTCAGTTCTTAAATTCCTCATTAATTAAAAGAGGAATATGAAGTGCTAATGTCACCCAGGGGACGGGGATTAGAGCGGCTTTAGGCCATGATGAATCCGCCACAGTGACCTCAGCAGGACAGAGAGGCTGCTGGAGACTAAATGGCCTCTGCAAGAAACAATTCTGTTATGAGTTTAATCGTGGATGTCTCTTGGTAAACTCTGACTTGCGACTGACCTTAGAGTGACACCAGATACTCCATAGAAGCTTTCATTGGCTAAGGACCACCTAAGAGACCATCTGATGTAAAGCAACCAATCACAGTCATTTTTAGGGGTTTGAAAAAGTCGACGTTTTTAACAAAACGGCATGCCAAAGGAATGTATCTTTAGAGAGTGAACTTGATGTACTTCACATGCTTTTGAAAATACAGCATGATAAGCACACGTTGTCACAGCTGTTAACATGACGGCTTGTTTTTTCCATGAGGGGTTTGGCGTCACAACGGTTTTGTTTGTTTTGGGTAGAGAATTGACACACGTGTCTCCGAAAATACTTCTAATACACCCAATAATTAAGATAAGGGCTTTTTTTAATTATTATAATCCAAATGCCAGAGCTTGACGAGGACTTCACTAAGATTGCACTTGTGCCCGCTAATTTGCATAAGAAGTCTGCTTTGATTTGATTTAATCTTTAAAATGAAATGAAACAAGCATTTACAACTGCTTATCTAATTCAAGTTTTAAAATGCAGATAAATGTAACAATAAAAAAATGTATGTAAATAAACTGATCAGTAACTTTTGCAGATGAAGATTACCTGAACCAGTTTATGAAATACAAGCTGCAAGACAATCCTTTCTTTCATATTGAGACCTTCATTAAAATGTGACAGATTATTGAGAAAAAAATGTAGGAAGGAGACTTGGTACTATGCATCGATTGTTGATTGGATGTTGAGATGTGGGCGTGGCACTCAAAATTGGAGGAAGAGCTTCAGCCCGAATCTCGCCCACAACATTTTTGGTTTTTTTCTGTTGTAAAATAAATCGACAGTGAATTAATTTTAATAGACGAACAGAAAACTGCAATCAAGGCATTTGTAAATTGAAAATATATTTTTGTTGTCTTCCTACATGATTCAGCAAAAGTGCAACTTAGCTGGCTCCGATGGTCGCTAAGAGAAGGGACGTAATGAAAAGCCTGTGGTCGTTGTGGTTTCTCTCAATGGTCACACTCATGGAGGACCAAGTAGAAGAAGCAACATTCGTTATTTTACTTCTAAAAATAAGTAAGTTCTGCAGTGCTATGCAAAGTACTTGACTCACTGTGTTGCTCTGATTGGTTGTAGGTCTACCGACTATCCAATTGAGTGCAGAGTTTTTGGTTTTTTTTTCCTGGTTCGGTTAAGACATGCCTCATAAACAAAGCCCTATTGAGCAGTTTCAGACTTACATTCTGACTAGAATATGAGTATGATTAAGTCAGGCTACACGGAAACAATTCTGAAAGTAAAACGCAAAAGTGGCGTTGCGTTATCACTTTTTTTGGGTGGGAAATCCATGTGCATATGGTGACACAAAAGTGTGTGAAATTCAATGTAGTATGCACTCCAGTGGCTAGGTGGCAATGTGAAGCACTGCCACACAACAACACCAAGTCCGCGCCTGTGTAAAAGTTTCACTGTCAAGCAGACTTTTTACCCTTTACACTGGAACACGGCGGTGGAGCGTTTTAAGATTTCCACTCAGGAGGGTTGTTTCACTTTTTTTGCGTTTTGTATGCTCCAAAAATTGTGTCGTGTGTAAACGAAAGACACATTCGATAAAATATTTGTAAGTTTTCACCCGCCAGCGTTCTTGTGTAAACGGGGCCTAAATGATTGGAGAAGTCCTGCATACGTCACTAGAGAGAAGTCTGCTGTTTTCGCTGGAAGATCCAGTAATAACATTTTGATTAAACAATATGACGTCAACATCTTTTTTAACAAACATATGCACATATTAATTGTTTAAAATAGGATAAACATAGTAAATTTGCATTTCGTGGCAACTTTAAAATTCCAAAAAGTGTACTTGAATACTGTGTGTCTGTATATATGCCCAGTTATAACTGTTTCTCCATTACTGATAGAGAAAAACAGTTTTTTTTTTAAATACAATTTGTTTACTGCCTGCTTTCTGGTAATCTAAGATTATTTGTGCCAAAAAATGAACTATCCAACTGGTGCAAGTTCGCCCTTCTTCTGTGCCTTCTACATCTTCCTAAACTCAACTTCCGATGTCTTCAATAATGACTAATGCTGATCTACTGTTCTACATTTTCCGAGAAGCTTTTGTGTGAGGTCTGTAGGAGGAGAGAAATCGAAAGTCGAGGGAGGATGGTGAGAAAAGTAATTGCAATGGTATGTGTGTCATATAATCTTAAATGGGCAGCACTATCTCGTTTTGCCAAAGAAATGATCCATACGGGAAGTCATGAGTGGAAAGAAGTAACTAGAAACAAGCAGTGGCTTATTTGTGTTCAAATAACTGCTAGTTTGAAGCTCTGGGAAAAGAATAAGTTATCCCTAAATAGAAAAAAGAAAGCCGAAACTGATTCCTGACTGTAGTTACATCAAGAGCTGACACTGCCAGAAGGGAATTGTTACTGTTCGTTCTTAATTCAGGATGCAGAGCCAGGAAGAGACAGGGCCATATGTTCAATCATCCGTAAAAAAAAAAAAAAAAAAAAAAACAAAGAAAGAAAGAAAAGAAATTCACCTAACTGTGTTGAATTTTTCTTCAGGATACACTCACGCAGTGGTTTTCACTCTTGGTTCTTAGGATCCACAGAAATGCATATTTTGTATGTCAGTCTAATCTTTTTTATATCGAACTGATGATCTGAATCAAGTGTTTCCAGACAGAATGTGCAGTGCTGTGGGTTCCCAGGACTAGGAGTAAAAAAAAACAAAAAAAAAAACAGCAACATTAACAGAAAGCTCCTCCTGAAAGAAACTGCCCCAGTGCTGATGCATATGGACAAAGAAGGCTGCTTCGTTGAGTATATAGGTTGCCTTGTTCTCTGACACGTTCACAACATCACATTCACACAACATGTTTTCCATTGTTCACAAACAGCATGAGTAGAGAATTATGAGAAGAATGTGTTTAAACATTTGTTTAACTGGACCAGTGGTTCTTAACTGAGTTTTGCGCTAAGACTCTGTACATAAGACTTTCGGTTTTGTACAAAGAAAATAAAACAAAAATAAGCAAAACAAAATTATCATGCGTAAATTCAATAAAAACATAATTGGAATTATATTATGACATGCCAAATATGACAAAATATTACTATGTAATGCCAGAACGATTTTAATGTTTAAAGGGCACCTATTATGAAAAATTCACTTTTACATGGTGTTTGAACATAAATGTGTGTTGGCAGTGTGTGAGCAAAACCACCCTAGAATGATAAAAATTCACCCAGTGTTTTTTTTTTTTTTTTTTTACAATCTCAATAAATCATATGCACTGTCTCAGAACGAGCTGTTCTAAGATTCAGTGCTTTGTGACGTAGAATTGAGAAAGGGGTTTGATTGACAGTGTGGTTGTGCCATAGACCCCGCCCTCGGTGATCTGTACACACCATCCTCCATTGTTTCAATGACAGCCAATGAAGAGATGAGTCCTCCCGAATGAAGAGATGAATCCCCCCGAAGAGATGAGTCCCCCTGAAGAGATGAGTCCCACCTTAGGACCCAAGCGATCCAATTGGTTCAAAGCTAGTTTTATGGGTAATCGCTTTAGTGTGTGGTTATAAATTAGAGAAAATCACTTTATTATAAGAGACGTTTGAAGTACGTTATAACGAGTCATTAATGTAGTTTAACTTATATGTTTCATATACTAGCATATAACCAAAGCTGTAGATTGTAAATTTAAACATTTCTCGTTCTTAGTGTGTTTTAGTTAGCTTACATAGTAGATAAAATATAGGTAGTACTTAGATAGTAAATAAACCACAGATTTGAGCTTTAAACAACTACATTCTTGAGTTAAAAACTCTTACAATTACATTTCATGACACAATAACAGTAATATTTTTAAATTTCGCTGACTTTTTCCTCTGCTGTTGACGCAACCTACTATGAAAAGCGCTAAACAAAATAAACGTATTACTTGAAAAGCGCTAAACAAATAAACATATTACTTGAAAAGCACTAAACAAATTAACATATTACTTGATGGCAACAAACTGCTTTTATCAGGCTATAGCGAGAACATATTTAGATCAGGCATACTACTGGCATACTATGGGGTCCTAAGGTGGGACCCATCTCTTCAGGCGGACTCATCTCTTCACCACACCGGTAATGTCTCTTGGAAACATAAGTGTTATCTCGTAGACTCGTGGTTAATCCTGTTGTTGTGGCTTAAAAGTTAATCCTCAAGTATGGATTGTCGTCTACTGTTTGCGATCCACCATCACCTCAAGTAACAGTAAGTGTACTTTATGATTTTTGAGCAAATAGTCGTTTCAGTCTGTCAGCCATTTCAACAACAAATGCATCTAAAGTTGTTGTTGTCGTAGGATGTATGTGTATATAATTTAAACCTTGTTTGTATAGTGTGTAACCACACGTTTATAAATATATATACATTTAAATATATTGTATTAAAAACTGCCTATATGTTGTTGTTCTGTACATCTCACATTTGCCACAGAAGCATCTGTATGACAAGTAATGTAAACATGATGCAACAGGTCCCTCGCATAAATGAAATTTCGCTTGTATAGCAAACTTTATCACAGAATGTGTATGTACAGTAGTTTCAAAAAATTGTGCCAAAGTTTGTGTTTGTGTGTGTCTGTGTGTGTGTGTGTGTGTGTGTGTGTGTGTGTGTTGCACATCCATAATTTCAAAGGGGATGCAATTACACCTATTTAAGTACATAAATGTATCAAATAACCATACTGAGATGTACTGGTCCATTCTCATTTGTGTTTATTATTCCAAAGTCTCTTCGACATCTGGGTCTGATCAGGGACTATTTATATATTCCGATTTCAAACGTACGCTGAATGACATTCAAAACAGCCGGTCTCTAATTCTTAGCCCTTCTGTTTAGACCGACTGCCATAGGTATCAAGTTACACCCTCATCCAAAGGCAGGGCGGGGATATGCAGCTCATTTGCATTTAAGGTCGTATACACCAAAACAGGTCATTTTTAAACAGGCCCCAAAGTTGACATTTTCAAATGGTTATAATAAATTAACTGTGGGGTATTTTGAGCTGAAACTTCACAAATACATTCTGGGGACACTCGAGACATTCCGAGATCTCGTAAAATCTTGTTTTTTGTCTTGCTTATTTTTCAGCATGATTTATTTATTTATTTGTGGAAACCGTGGTACTTTTTAATACCGTAAAGTATTTTAAAAAAGAAAGTTCAATAGAACAGCATTTATTTGAAATAACATTTTTTTTAACATTGTGAATGTCTTTCCTATCACTTTTTTATCATTTATTGCATCCTTACTACATAAATGTATAATTTCTTAAAAACAAAATCATACTTTTGAACTATAGTGTAGGTCAAACAGTGTGAATTATTCATATAAGCTGAATAGGAAAACATTTTTCTTTGCATAAATAACGGCAGATGTGTGATTTATCAGCTTAACATATGCAACAAACACTGAGCTAAATATAAAGCTTTTACCAAGTGGGAGTCTTACACACAGCTTTTGATGTCAGCAGCAAAAGACAAGGTTTTCTCCTCACCTTGAAAGCAAAAGCCTTTTCATTATGATATCCTAACCATGCATGAGTTACATTTTCTATTGTTGCATTTGGAGTTGTGTTTGTCCTGCTGTGCACGTCCCACCAGTTGAGAACCAGTGGTCTAGAAAGCTGTTGTTTCGGATGGACAGTTAAAGGACTCTCCAAGAACTGGCATCCCAAAGAGCTCAAGCAAGTCAACTAGAGTCCAATAAATAATCCATATACTGTAAAAACACAAGCTAAACAACAACCCTTTCCTGTCTTCTCAATATCTGTCTTTGTGTCCATTCGACCGGTTTGTGGAAATCCCCCGCCGAAACTCCCGTTACTGCAGACGAGTTCGGTGGCTTGTTGATGGGAACCCGCTGATAGTCAATCAGGAACAGGCGAGCCCTGATTATAATCACAGGCTACATGCTCGCTTAATATAGCGCTTCACACCTCTTCAGCTCATTAACATTTACGTCAGTGATATTCGAGAGGATTCTGGAATGAGTGCAGACGAGAGAATTGATGCTTTAATTGGACGCGTTCTGAGCCCTGTGTGGTCGCTTATAATTATTAATGCTGGATTACAGACACTGAGCCGCAGTTCCCAGATTAGCTGGAAGAGACGCATTCAGACAGGAGGTGTCATACATGTGAACTTTTGAACGTAAAACACTGGCATAATTATATTTACACACTATATTTATATTTTTATAGCATCTTCATGAACACACAAACTGGACATAAACGTTGTGTCTAAACATAATTTGATCTGTTTGTTTTTATAATTATTATACTGAACAGAATTATAAATGCAACACTTGTTTTTGCCACTCAAAACTCAAAGATCTTATAACTTGTCTATGTACACAAAATACCTATTTCTCTAAAATAGTGTTCACAAATGTCTGAAAAAAATCTGTTCACAAAAAAAGTTGGTGTTAGTGAGCACTTCTCCTTTGCCAAGATAATCCATCCACCTCACAGGTGTGGCATATCAAGATCCTGATTAGACAGTATTGCTGCGTCCCAATTCGCATACTATCCGTCCTGAAATAGTATTCGAAAATAGAATTAGTACGTCCCAAACCGTAGTATGTTGAAATGAGTGTTTCAAAGATACCCGGATGGTCTACTAATATCCGGTCAGAATCCTAAGTGTAGATCGGTGCACACTCTAACGGCTGATATTGCCCACAAACCATTGCGCGGTGGACGAGGATTCGGTTAGAACTACAAACACGAGTAAAAAGTGTTAAAAAACTACAGACACGGAGGGCGGCGAGTCCGCGCTGGTCCCGCGGCTGTGTAGAGAGGTTTAGATAAACAGGTTTGAGTGATTAATTATCAGTATCTAACCGGACGAAAATGAATTTATTCAATGTTGTCCACATAATATTGCATTTGCAGCAGCATTGTGAACTTTTGTAAAGACACGTTAGCCATTACTTTTCAAATGCATCATTATATTCAAATTGGAAACACGAGGAGAGTATCTGCATGAAAGACCCACGACTGGCAGATGAACGTGCTCTGAAACGGTAGGAAATCAAATGAGATAGAATGGAGGATTTTAACTGTGACAAGATGATTGACAGGGCAGTTTACGGTGACAGGATGCACGCAGCACGCGACAGAGCCGTCCGTTAAAGATGACGTGATAGTATGTCCCAAAGCTTGCCTACTCTTTTTGCTGCACACTCAAAAGTATATACTTTTTCTTCACAAAAAGAGTACATACTTTTAGGGCGTAGTATAAGTAGGCGAATTGGGACGCAGCATATGATTATTGCACAGGTGTGCCTTAGGCTGGCCACAATAAAAGGCCAGTCTAAAATTTTACTGTATTTCGGGGTCCCTGAAAATTGTAAATAAATAAATAAATAAATGTTGCCTGTGGAATGTTTGTCCACTCCTCTTCAATGTCTGTGCAAAGTTGCTGGATATTGGCACAAATGATACCTAAAAAACGCTGTCATATACGCCGATCCAGAGCATCCCAAGCATTCTCAATGTCCGGTGAGTATGCTGGCCATGAAAGAACTGGGATGTTTTCAGCTTCCGGGCTGTGCATTATCATGCTGCAACATGAGGTGATGGTCATGGATAAATGGCACAACAATGGGCCTCGGAATCTTGTCACGGTATCTCTGTACATTCAAAATGCCATCAATAAAATGTATCTGTGTTCATTGTCCGTAACGCCTGCCCATAACATAATCCCACCGCCACCACAGGCCACTCGATCCACAACATTGACATCAGGAAACCGCACACGAATTCAACCTTTTATTGTGGCCAGCCTAAAGGCCAGTTCACACTAAGCAAGATAACTATAAAGATAACGATAAAGACAACTATATGTGTGTCCACACCAACAACCGTTAACGGTCTTTTTATTCAAAGCACGCACAGTTTCAAAGTAGCGAAAATGGATGACTGCTGCTTCTGCTTTACGTTACAAACAAATATCAAAAGAAAAAACGACACTTTTGGGTACACAATATCCTTAAAAGATGAGAGGAGTTGGGAGCGCATCTAAACAGTGAAGCAAGTCTAGTGTAATATCTAAAAGTGAATTTAGCTGACAAAGTCAATGACGGGATAAAAACATTGGCTAGTCAACACCTTTTTGAATACAAAGCCTTTTTCACTGCAACTTCAACAATGTTGAGGTAATTTTGTAACACTATGCTAAACTGCATAATATCTCATTGTGAATGCTTCTCACCGTTTATTCCCAGGATACGACCGATTGCTTTCCAAATAGCCATCTTTTTTAACATATCCTTGAAAAGGGGGTTTGACTGGCCAAACAGTGGAAGATTTTTATTTTTATTTTTTGTACCTCGATGATTAACTTCTCTGGAATGTCATCTGCCATTTTAAACGTGTGAAACCTTTAAATTAGAACGGATTCTGATTGGTTGTCAGTGTTTTATCGTTGGACAGCTGAAAAAAAACGTTCTTAAAGTGATCCCAACGATATCGTTCCTCATATCTTTATCATTATAGCTGCGGTGTGAACTCTGTTATTCTTTAATATGGAAAACGATTTTTAGAACTATATCTTTATTGTTATCACAGTTAACACCTGTGAGGTGGATAGATTATCTCGGCAAAGGAGAAGTGCTCACTAACACCAATTTAGACAGATTTGTGAACAATATTTCAGAGAAATAGGACTTTGTGTGTACATAGAAAAAGTCTTAGATCTTTGAGTTCAGCTTTGAAAAATGGGGGCAAAAACAAAAGGGTTTGCATTTATAATTTTGTTCAGTGCATAATATACTTCTACGTTAGCATTTCCAAACAATATATATATATATATATATATATATATATATATATATATATATATATATATATATATATATATATATATATATATATATATATATATATATATATATATATATATATATATATATATATATAATCTGTGCTGTTTTCACTTGGATTTAATGAGTTTAAATGTGTTAAACAGAGCTAAAAAGTACTAGAGTTTGGTTGGTGATTACATAATTAAATTATTTCAAAGTATATTATAGGCAAAACAATTATTAAAACAGCTCACATAGGGTTGGGAATATGTAGAATTGTTAATTTAGCGTGTTGTACAATGTACAGAGAATGCAAAGCATTCCAGGATCCTTTTATTTCAATATTCATGTATTTTTAGATTTTTGGTGGGCAGTGATTTACATGTTTTTCATAACATATTTCATAAAAAAATAAACCACATTGAGAAATTTGAAATTGTCTTCAGCCAAACTGACGTCCTAAGGGTTTAACTGAGCAAGTCTGTGTGAAATGAGAAAATTGTAATATTATGATTCTGTTTGAAAATTGTGTGTGTTACTTTTGTGGAACCAAAGGTTGAACCAGAGGTTTGGCATCGCTAACGTTGTTGCAGACCATTTGGTAATGGTGGTCCATTTATTAATATTTGATATCTTGGGAGTGAGAAGACAGGGCCTGTATAAAAAAGAGCTATTGAATCAGTATGAGAAAAGACCAGAACTTATATCACTGACACGACTGATATTCCACTTATTTAATCTTTAGCAAAGAATCCACTACAGTACCTCACACCACAAAAACCTTACACATCCCAAACCATTGTCAATAACCAATTGCCAATTCAGCATGGTATTAATGACCATATTAGGCCACATTCATTCATTTCATTTGAGTCAGTCTGCAGTATTCATGGCGAAAGGGCTTTTACTGTTGTTGTAATGGCTCTTGAGTACAGTACCGACAAATCTTCGATCTCCCCCTGGTTAAAGCTCCCTCCAGCGAGCACGGCCCACTCTGTGTTATCTGAGCTGCCAATATTGATATTTTCTAATAGTTAAGGTAAGCTCTCCACTCAGGACTGAATGGGGATTTGAATGACGCGTATTGATGCTTGGTAATGGAAAGGCCTATACAGCCTGCCACCTTAATTTGGGAGACACAGGAATGTTATGTTATCAAACAATATAGAGCGAATTCAATGAGAACCTGTTCATTACAGGAATGAAGGGAAGTGCACAGTAATTAGAAAACAACAGAACATACAATTCTCTTTGATTGTGGAAGGGAAGACTGATGTACAGCTTCTATAAGGTTGTTAGGTGGAAACTCGGGAAACAGGATTAGACCAATTTAGATTGTATCTTAATTAAAATGTTAAACCAAATTAATTCCCTGCTGTTGCTTTTAAACAGGTTTCGACTATTTCGAACTGCTCGTTTTTCTTATTTGATTATAATTGAAAGTATTCTGTTTTTTTATTATTATTTTTTTTTTTACATGGCAACACACCAATCATATTTTGGTGGGAACATGATTTTGGCTACATCAATAAGTCATGGAATACAACTGTGGTCACATATACGTATATTGGCTGCATTATGGAAACATCCAGTCTTTAGATTTTGCATTTAGTGTTTCATAATGTGAAACTGTTTTAGCATTGATGTCTATGGAAGCATGTTTCTGCAAAAAAAAAAAAAAAAAAATAGTTTTATTTTTTGCATTCCTTATTTCTCAAAATTATGCTTTGATATCTCATAATTGCAACTTTGTTTTACGTCATTGCAACTTCATAGCTCAAAATATGACTTTAAATCTTGCAATTTGCCTTTTTTTCTCATAATTGTGACCATTTCTTGTAAAATGCCTTTATTTTTTTTATTTTAAACTTTATTTCACATTTATTTATTTATTTATTTATTTATTTTATTTTACTCTGGTAAATGCATAAACAGGTGTCCACAACTAGCAGATATATTATTAATAATAATATTAATATATTAATAATATTAATATTATATGATATATATATATATATATATATATATATATATATATATATATATATATATATATATATATATATATATATATATATATATATATGGTATATTAATAATTATTAATAATAATATTAATAATTTATGTTCATTTCCTTGATAGTTGTAAAGTTTTTATGAATGATTTGAATTCATTTTTGTTTTACATTATTTGCTTTAATTGGTATTTGCTTTAATTGGTATTTTAATTGGTATAAGAGGTATTTCAATACAAATATGAAAAAAAACAGTTAATGTGTATTTTAATGCATATAAATGCATGTTTAATGCATTTATTTACTTGGTTAACTATAATAACCCTTATGTCTATCAAGTTCCAAATAAAAATCAGAAAATAACCAAATAAATAATTTAAATATGCATGTATTTATTTTATATACCTTTTTTGAGTTGAATTTCCAGTCCCAAATAATTGTTACAAGTAACTAAAATGAAATTACTCCAAATTACCCACCAATAATGACAACACCACATTGAAAGGTGACACACAAATCAATGTGAAAAGAGACCAAATTAAGAAAAGAAGTTCAGGACACAATCATATGTTGTTGTTTCACACTGTTTATGACCCTGCTCCACACTGTCAGCTGCTGAAAGACACATCACACATTAACAGGAGCTGGTACCACATGGAACATGTCCTGTGCCACCGGAACGTGGTGGTCGTGTAACTTATCATCTTGACTTATGTGGAGCATGGGTGTGGCTGCCCAGTCCCTGCTCATTATCACCATTAACAACAAGCTGTCATCCAGCATCCTGGGAGGCTGCTGACACAGTTTGCATTTAGGAACTCTTTGTCGTATGCATTATGCATTTGCTCACGAGCCCCAAGGTGTGTGGCATATCACACTGTCTCTTGATTAAGGACACTGGCTGCCATTTGTCATCTTCTTGCAACACCTTTATAATAAAGAAGCTGTTAAAATGTACATATAACTAAGGTAAAGATTTTGGAGCACACCTCCATTTTCGAATCACAGATTCACTTTAAGATTCAAAGGTTTACTAATTGATTGAAGCTTTAAATATCCAGCACTAACCTGCAAATGACTCGCTGTAGACCACCATATGTACACTTTCTAATGGTGCATTCATGTTGGAAAGATCATATTTATGAGTTGAACGTCACTAGCTGGGCAAAATAGTGGGGCAATTTAATTATTTAGATTATAATGCTGCCATGTCTTACTTCAAACTTCTGAAGTCGTAATTACGAGTTGGTTTTGGAAAGAATAGGAAAGACCAGGTTCATACTTGCCTATTTTTTTGAAGAAATCTTATGGTAGCACTTTTTTTACAGTCACTTTCCACATGTACATACGTACTCATTATAGTGATTCTAATATTACTAATAAACTAGCACCTACCCACCAACCCTTTAACTTAACCTTAATCTGTGTAGTTGCCTTATATTACTCAGTAATGTCTTACGTAATAATAATAAAATGTAATAATAAACTGTAACCATAAAGCCAAAATGTTCATTTAGTCAATATCCAATGATATATATATATATATATATATATATATATATATATATATATATATATATATATATATATATAATGTAGCACCATATTTAAATTTTGCCTGCACTATTGTATACATCCAATGCATCTAGAGAGTCAGCTTGGGGGTTTTATTTTTAAAAAAGCAAATGGGGCGTCTCACTGCGTCAGCATCTGACACACTGCCAAGTTCCATTGAAAGCAATCGATTATTTTAGTATTCACATTGTACCTGGACTTGAAAGTGGAATTATATCTCTTTAAATTACTACTTTTTTACATTGTCCTTATGTTTGTGTACTTTTAACAGCATTTGACTAATTGAATCAGACTCAAATATTAGAAACTTTAGGAGTTTAAGAACATGCACAACATTCTGCGCATTGCCTGACTGCCTGGTTCTGACTAAAGCTTGAAAAAAGTGATCTGAATATATTGTGGTTTCACTAATTAAACATAACAGACATGGTTAATTTTGTACAATAATTCATATTTTGAATTTGATCAGACAGCCTCGTTACTTATTGGCTTACATTTACACATATCAAGGATATTTTCACCATGTTACATCAGAGTGTAAAGTAAAAACAATGGTTTTATGCTGTTTAGTTTACTAACATTATTCATTTCCATAATTCATAATAAGCTTTCCATTAGAGTAATCTTGGAAAGTATGCATACAAAAGAGAATTGTTTATAACTTTTCTTTTTTTTCTTGTTTTTTAGAAAGAACATCATTAATAATTACATGTTGATGCCTTTTCCTTTTCCCCCTGGCCTGTCTTGTCTGTCAAATGCTGTAAATACACCACTGAATACTTATTTTCTCATTCTACCCAGCATTTAATTGGACAAAACTTTGGGCCTTGCATGGAAGATAAGTGGACGATATTTGGTCCATTATCGCAGAAGAAAATGACTGTTCAATTTAAATGCATATATCTGCCAAAAGTTTATTTGCAGTAGTTATGGTCTAAAAGCCCACTTTTAATTTAATGTTTCATGTAAACATTCAACAGAAGCCTCAGTCAAGGCTTTCAGACTCATATGGAAAGCACTCATGCTCTATGAGAATACATGTAAGGTCTCCAACATTTAATAGTTCAGACAAAAGCAATGCAGATCCCAGCCTGTCTCATTTCTATGTTATGTGTCCAAAATTACAAAGCTTTTGTAACAAAATTGTCCTTTTTTTTTTTTCACTGAAGAATTATGGAGACACTGGTACAACAGCAGTTTGTTTCATATGGGCTAATCTCTGCTAAAACAAAAAAAAAAAAATAAATACAAATAAAAAAATAGATACATATTCTTTTGTTTTGGAAGAAAAAGGAAGTTCCAACTCTTAAAATATGGCTGGCAGAGTTGACTGGTACACTACATTTAGAAAGAATTAGGTATACCCTAAAAGAAGTTTCCTTTCGAGGGAAATGGGAATTAGTGCTGCGTTGAAGACGACACTTTGGGCAACCTTCACACCAGGACGGGCACTAGTCAGTGTGGCACAGTGGGTATTTTGTTCCCAAAAGTGTCATCCAAACTGGACTAGTTCCATACGTGCTTCAGACGCTATCACGCTGAAGCCGTGTCCGTTCCCTTCTAAGGCAACAAGAGTTACAGTTCGGTAAAGTTTGGTCCCTTTTAGTTATTTTCTGCAAACTTGTGATTAATATGTTTATCATGCCATTGTTATCTGCTTTTACCACTGGATAACACTTTTGGTTTGAGTTATTGGGTGGGGGTTCGATTTTATTTATTTATATATTTTTTGCCGTTTTTGCTGTTTTTGTTTTTTCATTTATTACAATTTTCAGTCCAAATATTATTACCTTTGTCATTTTTTTCATGCAAATTTGTTAGGATGTACGTTTTATATGTTTGAATTTAATATATATATATATTAGGGTTGTAACGATACACGTATTAGTATTGAACTGTTCGGTATCGAGGCTTTCGGTTCGGTTTTCGGTACGCATTTTTGAACTGAGCAGTTCATTGGACCATTTTTTTTCTGGCAGCCAAAATGTAATTATTTCAAATGAAGGTGCATTGCGTGTGGCAAGCACACTCATAATGTAAGAGACGCTGGCATGACTACAACATTGCCCAACATCGAATGGCAAATGCAATGTAAGCGGAACGAAACTAAGCTACTCGTTATTGTGTGGTTGACTGACCGTTAATCAGTTTGGACCAATGCAGTGCGAGCCGATCTTAATCAAACAGCACTGTTACTACACACGGTACACTACTCTGCGGATTCTTCCGCCCAAGATGAGAACCCGATTCTAGAATTAACTGTTCTAAGCATCGAGGCAGGAGAATTAGAGGACTTGCCACCTCATTCCCCTGCTTTTGAGAAGCTGCTGGAGGTTGTGACTAGAGCAGTGGCCATATTAAATATTGATTGGCCAACAGAAAAGCAGGAAGCGAAAAAGAAATGTAAACTTGATGAGCGCTTCCCACCAGAGGTCTTCACGGGTCCAAAAATTAATGGCCGAACCCGAAAGAGACCCGTAATGTGCTACATCGAACCGACCCAGACCCGTTGTTCATTTCAAAAGTTGGACCCGGAACCGTGCATACACGAGAATGTACTGCCCGTACCCGACCTGTACCCGTCTATTATTTGAAAACTGGACCTCGAACCCGGCAGAAAGACACAAACCCGACTGGACCCGATTGTCGTCACATATTATTTCACACGAGTTGCGAAAAATAAAACTTTTTGTCTTACCTAATTTAAGTAGCCGTTGTCTCGCTTCCTTGAAACGTTACCTGACTGACTGTGATGCATTACAATCCACTGACAAGAAAGTTCTATCCATGTTATTTCTCTCGTTATTCCAAGCTTAATCCACTCATTATTTCGGCTTTAAATGTCCACTTGATGTCACGGTGATGGATGACAAATGCAACCTTGAACATGTAGCCTACATTCTGACTCAAGTTAACTCACATAATAACTTTAACTGTTTGCCCTTTTGAACTATAATAACGATTGCTTGTTGCTTGTTCAGCTTGATCATATCTGTGCTCTCTGCTCTTCATTGAGTCTAAATCTGACCACCAAAACTTTAAGATTAAACAAGACGGCTCATTTATACTATTATAAAAATAGGAGAAAATGTAAAGCGCGGTCTGGCGGAAGCTCTGCTCTGGTTGCCATAGAAACATGATGCGCTTGAGATTGCACTTTGCACTCCGATCGCACGTGTATAAAACACAATGTTAAACAGACCCGGGACCCGAAGTAATAGATTCGGACTCGAACCCGGACCCGGCTGATCATTTAAAATATAGACCCGAACCCGTACGGATCCCGGGTCGGGTCTCGGGTGCACTGTGAAGACCTCTACTTCCTACAGACTTGGACACGGCCTTCACTTCAGAGTCTGTCTTTCTGTCCCAATCTAAACACAGAGGTTTCACAATTGCAGACATTCCAAGTCTCCCGGAAGTTCCCAGGAGTTCGGAATACCTCCCTGAATTACTTGTTGGTGGTTTTCGGAATACCTCCCTGAAATTAATTTTTGCAGGTTGGGATGTCTGCAATTGTGGAAAAGGTCGTTCTCATTGATTTTATCAAGCCCAACTGTTCATAATTATTCCTCCAACTTGGACATGAAAGAAAATGGCTATAGGGTTATGCAGAAGGTTGAAGAGCCTCTAGCATCATATCTCTCACCTGAGCTGCGTCATCCCTTAGGACTCAGACACTGCCCAGTAAACCCTGTCACACAACATCTGCTTTGGTGGGCAAGGCATATATAGAGGTGGGTCAACCTATTAATGGACGAGAGCGGGAAGGTTGCATCTCGACAATATTAAAGAGCTTCGTCAGGCGGTTCTCTAGGCTTTACTCCTCGATGCCCCGCTTTTGCCTTCTGGCGATGGCGTAAATGCAGTTGTCGAGAGGTTTCAGGATGCGAAGTGACAGTTAGCCACATTTAAACTGTTTATCCCCAGCCGTCAATCTAGATCTCGTGGGGCTGCTGTCAGGGAGCAATCCCACCCATCAGCCACCAGCTCATCACACCTGCAGCAACAGAAGGAGAGTGTTGTTTTCCTGAGCCTCTTATCCCTCTCCCTCTCAAGCCTGGGAGTCAAAGTAGAACTGACCAGGAAAGGCTACACCTACTTTGCCAGTGTGTTTTGGGTCACATAAGAAGTGTTCCTCTGCCTCTAAGCAGATGATTAGCACATGGATTGTGGGGGCTATCTCTTCAGCGTTTGAGGCACACAGTTTGTCCTCAATGAGAGCCCACTCGACTAGAGGAGTGGTTTCCTCCAAAGCCCTGTAATCCTGTAATCAAGCCCTGTAATCAGGGGTTTCCCCTTCATGAGGTTTGTGATGCTGCTGGTTGTGCCTCCCTGCACACCTTTAGTATCTTATCTTATTGCTGGGATTCACCCTCCACACCGGGTTCTCAAGTCTTTTCGTCCTGAGGTGTGCCTGACAAGCCTTACACCAGGACAGGCACTAGTCAGTGTGGCATCGTGTCATCCAAACTGGACTAGTTCCACACATGCTTCAGACACTATCATGAAGGCGTTCCCCAGAGTATCATTCCCTTCTTGTGCAACAAGGGTTACAGTCAACGATTATTTATTTATTTGAAAAAGTTTGGTCCCCAAAAGTTATTTTAATTAAAGTTATTTTCTGCAAGCTTGTGATTAATGTTTATCATGCCATCGTTACCTGCTTTTACCACTGGATAACACTTTTGGGTTGAGTTATTGGGTGGGGGTTAGATTTTTTTGTTTTTGTTGTTTTTTTTGCCATTTTTTTTTTCATTTATTACAATTTTCAGTCCAATTATTATTACCTTTGTCAATCTTTTTTTCATGCATATTTGTTAGGATGTACGTTTTATGTGTTTGAATTTAATATATATATATATATATATATATATATATATATATATATATATATATATATATATATATATATATATATATATATATTAGGGTTGTAACGATACACGTATTTGTATTGAACTGCTCGGTACGAGGCTTTCGGTTTGGTTTTCAGTATGCATTTTTTGAACCGAACGTTCATTGGACCATTTTCCTGCCGACCAAAATTTAAGGTGTGTTGCACGTGGCAAGCGCGCTCATTATGTAAGAGACACTGGCGTGACTACAACATTGGCCAATATCAAATGGCAAATGTAATGTAAGCGGAACAAAACTAAGCTACTCGTTATTGTGTGGTTGACGGACCGTTAATCAGTTTGGATCAATGCAGAGTGAGCCGATCTTAATTCAAGCAGCACTGTTACTACACAGCATTTGAATTCACCACTGAAGTAATAACATCACTGTGAGATTTAGTGAGAAACATTAACATTTCTCCGTTTTTAACGTATCAAACAGCGCTGACGTTGGAAACCAGAAACAAACATTGTGCCATGAATGAATTAATCAATGTCCACAGATCAGCAACATTCACCATTGATTTACTGTACTAACACTCACTGTTAAGGCCATTGCACACTGAGTACGAAATTTTCGTATGCGTTTTTTCGTGTTTGTCAGCCTAAAAATTTGTCACGCACTGAAACATTGCACACTCGAGTCCGATGCGTATTTATTAAACTTTTGCGGAAAAAACGCAAAACTTATCAAGGTTTTGTTACTTATCAACTCCTTATCAAGGAGTTGCAAATTTATCCCGAGCGATTAAAAATTTACCTCAGAGTTTCTTCATATTTTTTTTATGAAGGACGAAGTTTTGGAGGTGGTGTGCAAGCGTGATTTTTTTTTTTTTAACGTGCGGAAATTTTCGGATGCGAATTTCGGACTCGGTGTGCTATGGCCTTTACCATGGAAGTTTGGCAGGTAGGCCATAATGCTGTCAAGTAACATCACGTCAGTTTTATTATTTACTGGTGCAAAATGCCCGTGCAAAATAATGCCCGTGTGCCTGTGTGTTTTTAGCAATTGTTGGTTTGGTTTCTTTGAGTGTTCAAATGAATAAGCACGACGATTCGTCCCTCTGGCTCACTCAGTGTGCAGTGTGAGAGGGGGAGTGGCCAGCGGCTAGAGCGGCAAAAGCCAATGTGTGCTTCTTTTAGCCGATATATTTAGCGATATGTTTTGCATTTCTAATCTAAACAATGTCAAACTTGGCACTGCACTTACTCGTGCCCATAGCAAGACACTTGTGAAGTTTAAGATACAACGGACTAACGGTTCTAATAGATATGCGATTAACAGACAGACAGACGTTCCTGTAATATATATATATATATATATATATATATATATATATATATATATATATATATATATATATATACATACATATATAGTGCCACCTCTGCAGCTGTGGGCAATAATCACAAAGCTAATTATTAGGAAAAGCACAGTAGATGAGATGACAGATCATTATTGCTTTTATGTTTATTGTTAGTGCTACAGGAACTCTATTCACAATCAACTATATTTGAATTTCACAAACAAAGATTTTACACAAGATGCATAAACTCATTATACTTTGTGAGACTAATAATAAATAAAATAATACATATTCTCATATTTTTCATAAAATGTACCACTGACTTAATCTTTCAGCCCTTCCCCTATCCACCTGCTCCATTATAATATGTAACACCCATTTGTCATAATCCAATCAATTCCCAATGGATTAAATCAGGTCTTGTCCTACATTTTTTCTTCACTGAATTCAAAATATGTCAGATTACAAAAGTAAAATGGGTTGTGAATGTGAACTATATTCAAAGTTGATTCTATTGGTGTTAGAACCCCCATAAAAAAACATGACCTGCTTTCTTCTTTGCATATTTCTGTAAATCTTAATGTTTTAGTAGCATTCATTTAGTTAGTTTTTTTTTTTTTTTAAATTCAAGATATGAAAAAAAAGAGAAAAAGCTTCAATGTTTGTTCAGTGTTTGCATAGTACTCAGTTCAGCGGGGTATGGGGTCAAATAGTTTTTCTCTTTCTCCATTTTCAGAACAGAACTGCGTTCAGATTGGATGTCAGGTTAACTTTCACAGAGGCTGATCAAAGAGATTAACGCTCACACGTCTGTCAAAATGAGATTAGATTTCCCTCCGCTCTGTGCAAAATCTGCCAGGAACTGGATAAGGGATGCAATCTTCATAGGTTCATCCACACTGTTTGGCAAGTCTCAATTCCGATATCAGAGATAATTGGCAGCCGGGAGAGTGATATCACTTGTTAGTCAAGGACAGGCGATTTCCCTTAGGATATTATCTACTGCACACTTCAAATCTGAAGAGCCTGTGACATGTCTAAAAATCAAATGTATGGCACTGACATCACACTAATCAGCTCAGAAAATGTTTGTGACTGAATCACACTTGTGGGAATTCGTGACTTTGTGTTCATTAAAATGGATGAGATTAATTATACTGAAACCCACAAATTCCTGGATGTAAACACAGATTGCATTAGACACTAAACATCAAACAAATCTGTTATGGGTGTGAAAAAATTTAATTTCATCAATGCAGCATCATATAGCTTCTCACACAGTCCTAATTAGTGGTGCTTGCTAACATATGAACATCACTATTATCATTGCTCATTCTTAGAGATTTGAATAAACCCTTATGCCTGGTTCAGATTACACGTTTATTTTATTTTTATTTTTTTGTCTGTTACGATAGTCACTGTGTCAGATTACGCGATTTTGAATACTAAAATCTTGTCGTGTCGTGGACAAGACACAATGTCAGACTACACGTTGCTTCCTGACCAGGCATCGCATGCCGTCTTTAACGGCGCGGTAATGTCATCGAGAAAGCAAAACTGAGCGAGCGACTTCCAGAAACGAACGTAAACAAACAATGGATGAAGCGGTGAGTGTTGTATTGGCTGTCCTGTGTTCAGAAAAATGTAAAAAAAAGAAGAAAGAAAACCCGACAATGGACACGTTCCTGGATTGCTCGGCATTGCCTTTTCAGCGTGAGAAATACACAGTGTGGCGTGTGGACTGGTTGAATTGCGTATGTCTCACGGCCATTGCGTGAGACAACCCTGCTCGAAGAAGACAGTATGGGCTGTCAATCCTCCAAAGAGAACTTGAGGTAAACTATTGTTTCCTTTTAGTTTTAACGTTAGCACCATAGTCTCTCTTTCGTTTCGCCATTTTTGAAAGTTGTGTACAGAAAAGATGTGCTCCTATTGGTCAACCTCATACATGTGACGGAACCGTCGTGAACGACCATTAAAAAAATTAAACATGCTAGTCTTTGTGTCGTGATGTCGTGAAGCATTGCAGACGCAACGTAGGTTGTCTCCCACTATGACACACTATACGAGATGATACGATCAAATCTTGCGTCCGACGCCCGTTGTTGTTTACGAATCCCCACGACAACCTACGTCAAACGGATCGTGCCAAAATCGTGCTAAAAACGTGTAATCTGAACCAGGCATTAGCTTTGAGTATTAAACGCTGTTTGTGCTACATGACTGTTACCTTCTTTTATAAGGCTTGTTAGGAAAATAAGGGTTATTACAGATGTCTGATTATTGCCTGCCAGAGAATAATAATAAATAATAATAATAATAATAATAATAAAACAGAATAAAAAGTTAGATAGTCATTGGTCAACATTTCCGTTTTGAATCTCTGGTTATTGAGTGATGTGAATTAGCAACTGAGATTTCCTCTACAATTACCTCTAACTATACTCAAACTAGATGGAATCACATGCTGTGCTCGAAATCACCCCCTATACCCCTATGCATTCCCCAACATTACACCACTAACAGTCCTCTTGAAGGAATGAATGAAAATGAGTGAGTAGATTCGACACTGCAAAAGAGGCAGCCCTTCCGGATCACTCATAGTTTGTGATTGCGGTTTAATTACATTTAATATTTAATTGAAATGTAGGAAACTGGCAGCTCCAGTAGTATTGAAAAGATTTATCCTGAACTTTGCTATAGAAACTAGCATGTATAAACAATAATTAAACATTTACATTTACATTTAGTCATTTAGCAGACACTTTTATCCAAAGCGACTTACATCTGAGGACTAAATCAATTTACTAAATCATTAAAAGAATGTATATCTATATGATGGACCAGCGAGTTTTGGAAAATGGATGGCTAATGGATTCAGCTGCATTATGGGTATTCTCTAGCCATTGAGCGTATCTGTTGTACACTCGTTATTGCAGTACATTGTGGGATTGAATGAGTCCACTGGATAATGTATGGTTTCAGACACCACTACATTTTTTTTCATAACCAATGAAGTGAATCTGGCAATGTTTTTATTACGTTGACAGATTCAAAAATGAAATCCTTTTAAAAGGTTTATACTCTATCTAGTTATGATAAAAATGTACCATTAAACCATATCAAAAACAAAAGCAAACGTGAGAAAAAAAACAACGCAGTCACATCCTCGAGGCGTCATATAGTGACGCTTTTGAAATTTCGTCAAAATCCAACACACGTCACCCTTTAGTGTCAATATAACATGCACAGAGCTTTGCTCGGTTATGGGTAGGTTTAGGTCTGGAGTAGGGTTAGACCACTAGGAGGCGTCTTCTGGCCCATATACATCTGCGTCTCATTTTGACACTAAAGGGTGCCATGTGCGTTGAATGTACACAAAATGTCAAAAGTGTCAGTATATGATGCCTTGGGATGAGAACGGGCTGTAAAAACACATTTGCTGAAGCAACCACGCCATTTTAGCTTGCTTTTACAAGTCTTTGAGCTCTTTTTTTCAGTGCTGTGTTTCACTGGAATTGTACCTGATTGCTTCACATTGTAAGTGCATTCTGTACCAGGTGAGCTACCAAGCAAGGTTACTATAGCCACTTTTCCAACGTCGGGCCAAACCATTCTCGTCGCTAACCATTTTATTTTGTGATGATCCAGCCCAGCTGGTATGGTTTCATTTTCCATTGTGAGATTGATAACAGACCTCTTTGGAATGTAATATAAATGTGTAAGTCATTGCCTTCGCAATGCAAGAGTTTACAGATGGTATGATATATAACCTCAGCTTCTGACAAGTCTTAAACAATCAAATCATATGCATCGTCACTGGTGTAACTATGTATCAGATGGTGCTATAAGGGTGGTATTTCAGGTGTCAGTGCTGTTTTTGTGTGAATCGTGCATGAATTACCATGTCAAAGGGTAAATCCAGCAGTAACTTGGAGCATGCTTAATCCCGCAAAGCCTTTATGTTATGCCGCCAGATGTTAGCTGCTTTCAACCGGCTCTTAGTTAAAACCCCCTTCAAACGTCTAGCAGTACAAACACGGCTTAGAGGAACAACTCCGAATACTTCCAATTATTTCCAGCCACAGCATCAAAGTGTAAAGCAAACACCTGTGTAGAAAGGGTCTGCAGAATTTCCCCTCTAACTGTCAAGTTGCAATTTAAGAATGCTATAGGCACTGACTGAAGCGCTCAATATTCCATTGAAATCTCTCATTATGAGAACACACAGGACTAGATGACAATGGGTGGGCTGTATCGAAACTTTTCAGAGCAAATTTTTGACCATGCATGACATGTTCAATCACTTCAATACATTTTACCACGCTTATTGGCTCTGAAAGCGGAAACCCTGTGTTCACATGAAGCAGCATGTCTAAATTCAATAAATGTCTGCGTCAAAAATCACTTACGTCCCTACTAAAGTAGATGAATAACAGTATGTGAAAAGAGCAGTGTGTTAAAATTCACAGTTTTCATAAAACAGTAAGTTAAAAGAACCCAGATTACTTACTGCCAACAAGATTTTGAAGTGTGCACCTCATGGACACTTACTATCCCATCCCAGGAGACCATGGGAGATGATTTGTAAATAGCAGTGAAGCAACGCAACTGATGCTCACAGCATAGGTCACATGACAATGACAACTGCAACTTGCAATATGCCAAAATATCAAAGACCTTAACCACACATATGTAGGCCTCTATAAAAAGCTGGTCCACTTATTTGAATGTATGAGTGACAATCCAAGAGTGGACACAATCCAACAGCACTGGGCCTTTTCTTTTGCATCATTTGTATCATTGTATCATTTGTATCATTCCACTTTTCTATGTTTGTGAAGCTTCCGACCAGTATGTGAGCAGTGCAGAGTGAAAGTTTTCTCTCGCTTCTGGATCAATTGGAGTAGGGTGAAAGCCATGTCACATTGGGAACGCATTAAAATTTCGAAAGCACAACTCAACCTACCTGTCTGAAAATCTGTCAGAGGTTTTCTTCTAGGATTTTTTTTTAATTGCAGGAGGACTAAGGACATGAGCTGATGTGGCTCAGTCGCAACGCAAATGGGTTTATATATATATATATATATATATATATATATATATATATATATATATATATATATATATATATAATCAGGATTGGTTTATCTGCATTGTTTTAAGCAAATGGGATAGTGCAGGTCGTTAGACATGAGATCTCCTGATATTACCAGACTTTCACACAATGACATTAAAACCAACATTTTGAATGATCAAGGTCCTGTGACTCGTTGCTTTTCTGGCTGGGTTGATGTAAAGTTTATTGTTATTTAATTGTAATATTTATATAGTCATCTCCTGTTCTCTAATAAATCGATCTGGACCAAACCAAAACTACGGCCTTATGGTGGAAAACATGCTTTGGTTTGATTTGTATAATCCAGCCATTTTTTTTTTCTGAAACTTAACTGTTGCATAAAAGCCTGATATTTAGTACAACACAACTGCAAATGTGATATTGTTAAACGAGAACCACAATGAATAAGCAGTGAGTGACATAAAGTCTTATAATTAGAACTTGAATGTCTTTGACCAAATTTTGTTGGCTAACATGAATTTATTCTCCAGAGTTTCTGAATCAAATTATAGGCTTTTAAGCTTTCTAAAATGATTTGTGCTAAATAAGCAGAAGAAGAAAATACAGGAAGTCATGAAGCTCAGATTACACTCAATCAATCCCCTGGGTAGGGTTGCACAAGCTGTTTGTAAGTTCGTACTTAAAGAGGAACATAAAGTCTATACTAGAGGATTAGGTAACGACTACTGTAGCTAGTTTGTAACTGACTCTCTAATTAATTCAGTCATACCATTTTGTTCTCAAGGCTGAACGTAGTTGTAACCTCTCTGTAAAGGAATTCATAGTTACCTAATATATTATTTACTGTACTGTCAAAAGTCAAATAGCAGCCTTTAAAATTACAGACCTTCTGGTCTTCCAATCCTCTTCCCTCCAACAAATATCTATGGTGTGCTAGCAAAGCTATCCAGACCAAGTTTTCTCAAATCGGTCTGCTGTTCTTCACAACTTTGACTGAACTAGTTAACCCCCTGGGGACCAGTGTGTATTTAGGGTCCTTGAGATGTCCTGACATGCTCTGACATCTGTGCTTTTTAAGTTGCTTTTAAACATATTAATGGCACAGGTGAAATTACACTATATTTAGCACAAACAGGGCAACCATAATATGTGAGCAACATGTATGTACATGTTTGACTTGATTTCAGACAGATTTTTGCGGAGACAGAGTGAGCTCAAAGCACACCCTGTTTATTTGATTTGTTTTACAAAAACACAAGGTTTTGATGTTAATAAGAGTGCACACAAAAAAGAAGACCCTCTATAGTTTATAATCATGTATTGATTTTATTTATATGACCATTAATGACTAGGGGTGGGAAAAAATTGATATTGCAATATATTGTTGTGCTCTCTGTTGCAATAAATAATTGATACACTAACGCCCAAAATCGATATTTTATTACAACACGAAATTATTAATTTACCCGTTGTCAGTGTCACTGTCACTACCCAATATCTACCATTCTGTTTGCGAGGGGTGCTGTTCGGAGTAAATAGGGGTAAAGTGGCGCAAACAGCGGCCGGTGGTGAAGAACACAAGTTAACTAACAACAAGAGAAGCGAGAAGAATGGCGGAAAACAATAAAAAAAATATTCAAAGACCCACCTGCTTTCCACTCTGAAGTGTGGAGACACCAAGGCCCTATGATTTCCGCGATCACGGAATCGCGGATGGATTTGGCCAGTTAACGTGGAATCTAGTGTTTACGCGGAATTTCGTGGAATTTTACACATTTGGTTTGAAATTCTGTTTTTGTGTGGGAGAGAGAACGCGTGTCTGGTGAAAATGCAGACCAGGGGAAGCAAATCTGGGCGACACAAACCCACCAACCTGTCATTTCAGCTACAATGATGAAATCAAAACTTTCAAAGCATGGCGAAGCGGCTCTCCACGCCTCTGCTTTCGTCGGCTAAAAGTTAAGAAACTCAACGCTAAGCCGTCAGTGCCGAGCACGAGCCGAGCAGTTCGCACGTGGCTTATGCAGTGTTTCCCACACATAGACTAATTCGCTGCCACATACTGCGTTTCGGTTTTTAACACTATTTAAAAACGCAGCGTATTCTTTTCAGTTTTGTATTTCCCCAGTTGTATTACCTCAATACATTTAAGGTCATTCCTAATTTATTTGTATTTTTTAATACATTTTAATCATTAACTTTAAAAAGCACACTCTTTTTACGACTAAAATAACAGCCAAGGGTAAAAAAAAACTAAGCCCTAAGTCTAAGACACAATGTTGCACAATGTTAGAAATGTTGGCATTAATAAATGCATAATATTTCCTTATTCCTTCTGTTTCTTTTCAGTCACATATATCGTGATATATCGTTGATGAAATTTCTTCCAATATATTGAATATCGTAGATATCAGCGAATCAGTGATATCATATCGTGGACCACATATCGCCACAGAATTGAATCGTGAGGTACCTGTATCCGTCCCACCCCTATTAATGACAGACTATTTTAAGTCTGTGTTGCAGTTATTTGAAATTATTTTATTTGATAGTTATTCAATTATGCAGTTATTTTATTTGAAAAAAAAAAAAACGATCAAAATGTGGGGACGCATTTTTTGTCCTCAGAGGGTTAAAATACACCTAATCCACAATTATGATATTACGCCAAGCCATTGGTCATTTTGGAGCAGATGCCTCTGAGAACTGATGAAGTTATGTCCAGCAATCAATGCAATGAGTAATTTCTTTTGATCACTTATTCCATTTGCAGCTCTCCAGATCCACATAATGGAAAACTTTAAACCTTTCTTAACTCTGGTATCAAATAACACAATCTCAATTCCACAAGCCTGAATTGAGAAAATGACACATGCATCACACTGCCACAGCATACTATACAATTCAGATAGACTTCCTGTAAATTCTTCACACTAGCCAAGCGAGTGGGTATGTTTATTTCACTGATTTTAAACAACACATTCCTTAATATAATTTCCTCAATCCCCCTTTATGACTATGAAACAGCCTATTGCATTTTGTTGGAAACAATAGGGCAATGTGTTTGTATGCTATGTGGCAATTTCAAAGAAGCTAATTGTAACAAGGTCGTCTATAACACCTGGAGAAAACTATCCTTTAGGATTCCCATTTGTCTGAATGGCAGTTGCTCAAGCTGGTGCAAGACCCCCTATAAGTAGGCAATCTGGATGTTGCCATGTTTGATTCATGAACACATGATCAATCAGAAATGGCGAAACATCTCAGATCACTCTGGCTGCATCTGAAATCACATACTTCCCTTCTAAAAAAGTAAGAGTAGTATGTCAAAATTACAAATTATTCATAAATCAGTAGGGAAAAAGGAGACTTAACATATTTCTTTCAGCAGGATTCTGAAGTGCGGATCTGATGTACACTTCATTATCCCATGTGTTAGGTCACATGACAAAAAAAACATGATGGATATAGTATGTCCAGATTATATTCATACTTGTGCTGTTGCATATCTTTGCGTTTCTTATTCATCTCACACTGGTCATTTAAGGCGCTGCACTGTTTTATGCAGATCAGTTTTCTTTCGGTATCTTTCAGTTAACACAGTCTAGATGAATGTGCATGCATTTCGTCTAAGCCTTGAACATATATGTCTGTAGATGTGTGTGTGTGTGTGTGTGTGTGTGTGTATATATATATATATATATATATATATATATATATATATATATATATATATATATATATATATATATATATATATATATAGTGTTATATACATAATTAAATAATGTTGAAAATGAACTATGTACAAAATCAAACTGTAATGTTAAACTGGATATGTGTACATAAATCTATAATATTCAAACAAATGTTCTTTTCTAGTTTGTAATTTTACAAAAACTTCCCAGAATCACCAGAAAAGTCACTAAAGTTATGAAGACTGCTTCTGGAGTTAATTACTCAAGTTATATGCTATCGGTTAAGCCACACATTCATACTGTATATGCCACATATTTTTTTAACAACCAAAAAGTAATTAATTAGAGATGTCAGACAAAGCCTCTGCATTTGTTTGCTCAGCATGCACAGTTCGACCCTGCTGGTAGATGCCACTACACTATTCACAAGCAAAATACATTTCTCGAAGTGCTGTACCTGTGTATTCTGACATTTTTTTCTCGCTTTCAACATTTGTATCACCATTTATATTATAATTTGAGAATGCTAACATACAATATAGCTTTCCCCATGTATTATATACCTAACATTATGCTTTGCTGATTTATCTTTTTTATGGTTTGGTCTTTTCAATGCATAACCTCTTTGTGATGATCTGCAGCTGTACTGCCCTCATGAGCCTCTGGAGGGCACCCTCTTCCTGTGTTATGTTTTCCCCTTGGACTCTTTATGTTTTATTATGTTCAGCTGTGTCTCATTATTGGTTATCGAGCTCCTAATTTAAACCTGTGTTTCTCCTTTGTCATTCGCGAAGTCTTGTTACCCTGTAACGCGTACAACTCTGAGCATTTTCTCCGTTTGTGTATTCCGTGTTTCCCTGGACTTCGACCTTAGCCTGTTTCCTGGACTGTTTATGAACCTGTGCTGCCTGCCTCCGACCATTGCCTGTTTAGACCACGAGTTTCTGGATTGCCCTTTTGATTGAGTGTTTGCCTGTGTTCATGTCTGCTTGTAATAAAGTTCTGCGCATGGATCCGACCGTCTCTGTCCGTACGTTACACTCTTTGTTGTCACTTAACATTGCTGTATGGCTAGCACTTTGTTTTCTGAAATGCAATGTTTTCAGCACTGCTTCATTTCTGTTAATGTTGTACTATGGGTTAATGGTGTTGGTTTGTCAGCTTTTGTTTCCTCCGCTAATGCTGTCATGTTTAGCACCCCAGGGCCACCATGATATGCAAATGTGCAATTCATTTGAACATATTTTGCCCAGCCATCAAAGTAAGCCACTAGAACAAGCCTTGCATTTTATTATACTGTATTTTCTGATTGATGAGCCTCGATAAAAAGTGAAAAGTTGTCTTCCAGAGACTCGGTGGAGATGTGAGTGGCTTGCACTTGTCTTTAGGGTAATGGGTAATTTCTTTTCTACAGTGCGTTAGCTTCTGCTCCTCTGCAGTCTATTAATCCATCTGCTGTGAATGCAATAAAAACGGGGTTGTACAATGCAAATAAATCGGGAAGGGAAGCGTCCCAGTGCAGTAACCAATGTCAGTAATGAAAGCAATAGTTCTCATATAAATTGAAGTTCTGACAATGTTTTAAAGTCATTATTATTGTACGCCCTTTTCACATTTCCCAGGTTCTCAAGAGCAGAAGCCATAGTTGGGTAAACTATTGTAGTGAATGGAAACAACAACAAACATAATTGTGCTCCAACTTGTTCCAATAGCAAAAAAAATATAAATAATAAATAAACGGTACATGCAGATTTGGAACGACATAATTAACATTTTGAAATGATCTGACCCTTAAGAAATAAAGTTAACAAATACTGTAACTGAATCAGTTCAGCTGTGTTTCGCTGTCAGTCTCTCTCTTAACTTTTGTCCCACCATATTGAAGGAAGTCTTTGAAAAAATGCTTCTCTACAATTGGAAATTCCAATTCTTTCCGTGTTTTCACTGTTATACGCGGGTGGTGGTGGGGTGGGGTGTAATCTTTTGTAAGAGTTCTAAATCTCCCGATCAAAACACAGGCGAAGAAGAAACAAACAATATCATATGTAGTAGGCAGATGCATATGCAATATAATGCAACCATCAACTGAGAAATCAAATTTTCCTTGAGCTTTTGACATCTCAAAGGTCATCTTATTATAAGAATATTCTGTTTCAGAACTGAAAACATCATTGTTAGTCCAATAAAAGCTTTTATTGACACCAGCCACAGCAAACGACTGGTTTTTCAAAGTGGCGAACTATGACGTCAAAGAGGACATCAGAAAAAGCTGCATAAGCTTCCTGTGGATTCCAATAGGACTGCATGGATAAACTTTATTTTTAATGACGTTCCAGCTGATGAGGGTAAAACATTGTCTGTCTGTTCAATTCATTTCATTGAGGATTGTTTTGTAAACAAGACTAGATTTGCAGACCGATTAAGAGTAAAGAACGGTGCTGTGCCGTCTATATTGGATCCGACAGGAATTGTTCAATACACAGACTCTGGGAACATGTATGGGCGAATCATTTCCGGTTGCCATTTTACAACATTGGACGTTTTCAAAACAATTTCCCCCAAGTGCATCGATGGGTGAGTTGAAACTCCTTATAATATGCAAAACTGTTATCCATTCACAGCAGTGGGCGTTTACTTCCAAGTCTTCAGTGCGAGACGCCCATAAAAACCAAGCATTTCTCACCTAGGCTAAGAACTAGGGTAGAAAATAGCCTATTACTTATTCATTTTGATGTTTTCGAATGCAAAAAAACAAGCGAATGTCATAAGTTGACCTCAGACAACAATATAATAAAATTTAAAAAGCCAGTTCATGACCCCTTTAAACAGCATATCAAAACTGTCTAATGTTACTGAATGAAATGTTGAGCCAGGATGAGCTATAGGACTGTGCAAGTGTAACCCCTCCACACGGGTCCTACTCGACCCGTCTGCGAGCCTCGAACCCCGGATCTCCGGCGTGAAAGTCGGGCGCTCTACACTGTAAAAAATATCCGTGATTTTAACAGTAAAAAACTGTAAAAATGCTACAGTGCAAAACTGTTAATTGGTAAACAGAAAGTTTCCGTACTATACACGGTAAATAACTGTGATATAATTTTACAGTAAAATGCCGTTAAATTTACAGTTTTTGAAAGTGAAAAAGAACAAATCGTTGTATAATTTACTCGTAAATTGACATTCCCACAATTCCCTGTGTGACACTTCACATGTTATGTATTTTTGTTGAAATAACTATGGTTCCTCATAGTTTTATTTTTTTTTCTAATCAGTTATGTACATTAGGGTTTTATGTTATATTTAATGTTGTTAAAGTAATGTTTATTGCATTTTTTATGTGTGTTACCATGATGGTGTTTAATGTTTTTGTGAATGACACTGTGCAGCTTCTTTAAATAAGTATTGCTTTACACAAGTATTCAATTGTAATGAGCTGTGATTTTTCATCACTCTCAGTACTGCTGGGATGATTGTTGGTTGTCAGTGCATTACAATAGTCTAAAACAGATATCAATATGTCAATAAGGTGGTAAATCCACATTTTATCAGAAAATAAAATACGGTTTATTACTGTAAATTTTAAGTTAAGTCTGTAAAACCATTAACGTTCCTACCATATTTTTAACGGTCAAAGTTATGGCAACCACAGCTGCCGTTTTTTTACCAGTAAAATTCACGGTTTATTTTTTACAGTGTAACAAGGAGGCTAAAGACTGCACTCTCTAGTGTCTGTCACTAGAGCTATTGAGATCAGAGGAGTGAGGTTTATTTGCACAGCAACTACTAGCTGGCCTCCATTACACTCGATTTTAATTTTTTTTTTAATGAAAGTTTATGAAACGCATTCAAGTGTAAAACATAAATGCATGAAGCAAGATTAAACAGTTTGGTTTCATTTTATTTTGATGGTCCCTTTAACACATTCTGTTCACTATAAGTAATTACTACTTGACTAAGTTGTTTATATTTTTATTTTATTTATCTCTTTTTTTAAAAGCAGAGGATCTGATCATTATTTTGACATATTGCACGGTCCGATATTCATGCAACAAAATATTCTGGGGGCCATGAAACTTTTGTGGAAAATGATAAAAAATTCAGGTGGGTAAAGAAAATATACATTTATTTATTATCTCATATATGCACACACACATACTCTGCTCACATCGGTCAGTTATATGTAAAAGTCAGCTCTCTATTTGTCAACCACATTCATGGTCGACACTAATGGGCTGCTCGACCTCAGCATAGTGACAGGTGAAGGTAATATGGCTTGTCCATCATCATCCTCCCCACTTTACTGTGTTCCTGTCTTGCTGGCTCCATCAGTGCAGGGTTTAATAGCAGGCCACATGGGGCTCTGCCAGGATAAACAAAGCCTTTTCCTCTCAGCCAGACTCCTTCAACAAGTCGCCCACATCCCACGCTCGCCTATCATTCCTCTGCGCAAAGTTGCTCGCTCTCTCTCTCTCTCGTCACTTTTCACCCCCTCCGCTTGCTTGATTGTGCTGATGACCTCAATCAAAAGACAATTACCTAGGCGAGGGCAGGAGACAGATTATCTCCCATCAATGCGAGATTGACCACACCTGAATGGAGATGGCCACCTTTTCTTCCTGCGCGGAGGCAAAAGAACAAGCAAACTCTGAGAGAGGGAGAGACCGGGTGATGAGAGGGAGGCGAGCGTGAAATTCGTACCTGCAATGCTATCTGTCCTTAAACTAAGGTGGAATATTAAAAAGCGGTGGCAGAGATTGCCTTTTCGACATGTGGGTGCAAATGAGGAGCTGGGCTAGGTGCTAGCTTCAGAAAGGAAATAGAGCTTTTATCAAACAGCCACAAAAAGGAAATTGATGAAAAATGGACCAAAACGATCACAACCTTACTGAAAAGGTCAGCTTAGACGAGAACAAATTTCCAAGTTTTTTTTTTTTTGTCTGCTTTCTTTTTCAATTTCTAACTTGAATCTCTTGATTTAAAAAAAAAAATAAAAAAAATCCACATTGTATTAATTTAATTAAGTTGATGTTATAATTAAGTTATGAATACTTTTTTTTCTTAATTTATTGTAACTCTTAACATATATTTATATTAGAGTCCTAAAAAGGCATATTAAAATTCCCAGTTCCATTGTCCTTAAAGTCAATTAGTGTTTTTTTTTTTGGCCAAATGTCTGAAGTAGGATTGAGCTTTGAGGCTGGTATGAGCAAGAACCAAGACAATTGTGAGAGACACTTAAGAAGGCAGATTGGAGCTTTAAGGGTACACGTAACACACATTTATAGATGTCAGATCTGACATCTATAAATAGTGAAGAAGATGGGAAACCTGTGTATCCCTGAATGATTTCTGCCATGTGACATGAAAAAAAGTGTAAAAAATCTAAACTACTCACAAGAGGAGTGACAACTGTATTTAGCTGCAGTGTGAAAATGGCGAACAGTATATATTTAGGTCATTACATGTCAGAAGGAAGGAATGGTATATGGTGAAATGAGGATGTTTTGACAGGTTTAGAGTATGAATAACGACCTGTTGATCCTTTAAGCTGATATCTGAAAAAAATATTTCAAATTCATATGCAAATGGCTGCCATTATCACTTATCTCTGGACACAGGCAACACTCCAGGAATAGGATCCAAATGAAGGCAGTGCTCCCCCCTCCACCAACATCACTCCTTCCTGCAGTGATCATAACTACACCACACCCAGAGCGGCTGATCTCTATCCTTCACTCTGCACACCTACCCTGTTTTTCCATTACCCTCTTATACGGGAAATTACTGTGCCATTCTATCACTCCTGGCAATGGAGCCTGTATCGATCCTCTCCAAAATGCTTTAATCTTCCTTATCCATAGATCTCATCCAGTAAGAGATGGGATTTTGAGGTGCTTATTGAGGTTTGTCTAAATTTACAGTTACGTGCTGTTGCGACTTATTATTTTTACCAATGAAAAATCATTATTATACTTAAAGTCTTTGTACATTTTTGTTTATGGTGACTGGTGTGGGTAGAGAGAGTGGATTTTTAAGGGAGTAATAAGGAAAGTAATTGTGAACTTTGAGGTAAATATATTCATTCAAGTGTTTGCACATTTTATTAACATTAATTTGACTGAATAACTCATTAAACCTTAACAAAGTTTTAGATTACATTTTATAAACATACCCTGACACACAGCATGAGTGCATTAATATTATGCCATATTTCTTAACAGCAACATATTTCTATTCAGATTTCTTATCAGCGTTTGGCTTAACTTTAGCAGGCACGTTTTTAGCATGCTTTAGTTGACATTAAAGATGCCCTGGGAATATGCACTCTAAAAAAAATGGTGCTAAATAGCACTAAAAGTGGTTCATTGGCTTGTAATCATAAGGGAACCACTTTAAGTGCCATGTAGCACTTATCCTTATCAAATGGTGATGTAGAACCATAAGAGGTGCCATAGAGCACCTTAACCCCAGAGAACCACTGAAGAACCAAACTGGACTTAACAGGTTCTTTAAATGGTAGTGGTGCTACATAGAACCATGAACACCGCAAAGAACCCCTGAAGAACCGCTGAAGAAACTTTTTTTTTTGTTTGAGTGTGTTTGGCCTGATATTTAGCATGTCTTTAGTTGGGTTAAAATATACCATGCCAACATATGAAGACAGAGAAATTGGAAAAGAGTTAAACTACTGCTAGACTTTGGAAAATTCCATTGACATATTGAAGCGTTATCTCACAAATGAAGTGAAATTTCATCAATGGCAGGAAAAGAGTTAACCCTAATATTAATTTGGTTAAAAAATAGGTTAAACTATTAGCATCATTCATTTACAGGAGTGAGAAACTGCAATGGCTTCACTATGTCAGGAATAAATCTCCACATTTATGGAGAATTCTTGAGGGGATTCACTCCTGCAAATAAAAGAGTTTGACTCTCAAAACTCTGCAGTGCATGTGTAAATGGCTATACACACTTATTCTGCAACAAACACTACATCTCTTTCCCTGTAGACCTCCCTCATAACCCAAATACAGTATGAACTCAACTGTTATGACTAATGCCGCCCACTGTAAGCATACAATGACATAACACAGGAGATAAAAAGCAATCCTTGGGGCCACACATGTATCATTTGCCCCAAAGTGGCTCGATATCTAATCTTTAAACACACTGCTTTCCCGTTATGGAACACCTAGTGAAATTCCCTTATGAGGAGCTTGGTTGCAAACATCTGGCATTAAAACCTCAAGTGAAAAAAGTAGGCACATTTTTATGAAGTCAGTGTGGATGCTTTTGCCGTCGTGTAACTCCTTGAGGTAGAGGAGCTACTGTGTCCAATGGCAAACACCATTAAACTAGCTTTCACAAGTAAACTTTTTAATTGTAAAAATGTATAAGAAATCATATTAAATGCAGCACACACGGGGTGTGTTTGTGTTGTGACTTTTTCAATGCTTCCAACTGTGGTGCTATTGTGGTGTAATTACTGAAAAGCAATCTGCAAATACTGTAATGTATGTATAGTCATGAATATTTGTGTCTATGGCCTTTGATTCACACATTGTTTAGAGGGGAAATACTGGGCAAGATGTGAAGTAAATGAGGTTTCTTTTCTTCATAACATACAGGAAAAGATTAGGCTTTTATCCAATTAAAGTGAAAAAAAAAATAAATCAAAGAAATCAATTGTTGTAATTTGCTTTAGCACAAATTAATATTAATAATTGGAATAAGCAATCCCTCTGCAATTTAGTCAATAGTAATTTAGTCAACTGGCCTAACTGAGTGTACGTGGTTGCCAGGCAATATGCAAATATGTCTAGCTTTCACTAAACATATTTAGATATGTCAAAATCGTCTTCCATTGCGATTTCCTGTATATCTAAATACGTTTTCACAGTGAAAGGTAAAACTTCTGAAATCTCTCTGTAAACAATTAGTGACGTACACCCGCAAGCTATCACTTCTTGTGAGGCAAGTGCCCATGCCTTCAGATCAGTTGGACATGGCTGTGGTTATATAAGGTAAAAATGATATAAATATGTTCGTTTTCTCACACAAACCACTCGTTTCGTGTCTTAGACCATCAATGTGTACTTACATTTACGAGTGATTAAATCATGTTTAATTTTGACTTCTCTGTGCATGCTCTTTGAGGTGAACCCAGGGTGGACCCCCTAAACCTGCATTATATGACTGATAGACAACAACGGTTTGACCAAAAAATATCAAAATTTAAAATACTGTGGAAACAAAGACACCTACATTTTGGATGCTCTTGAGGTAAGCTAAAACAAATCAAAAATGAATTTCAAAGTGAACTATCCCTTTAAATGTTTTGTTAAAAACAATGGCGGTTCAGTGTGGTGGCAGTAAACCAGAGATATGTCTTTGCTGTCAACCAGCAGACAAAAATAGACACAATTAAGTAGAAGCAGACGAAGGATGACTGGAGAATGTCCTTCCCCTTTGATGAAAACCTAATGACTTCTACTTATCATCAAAGGAAGGAGCGGGATATCGCAGTGTCACACTTGCCAGAACCAGCGACATGCGGCCTAGGTGTCACACCAGCAGATTCATTAGTGTTGAACATCATTATCGGGCATGACGTTTGTCTGCGGGCTTTTGGCCATTCATCACAGTTCCTAATGTTATCATCATCATTACAGCAATTATATTCCATAACCATTGCAATTACCATCTATAGCCAAGCTATCAATATAAGGCACACTGGAAACGCCATTGCGCCTTGGCTGATGCAGTATAAAATGTGTGCCTTCAAAATACGGCTGACTTTGTTACCCGCACATATTGATGTTTTTATTTTCAAACCTTCCAAAGCCATTTCAAGATGCTGAACATAGGTGGGCCCTGAAAATAGAAGTGTGTGAGGTGAATTCAGAGAGAATCGTCCAGGATTGAACCGCTCTGGTCTCTCGAGAGAAGCTGTGCTGAGGAAAATGGCTGGATTCAGACGGAATGAAAGGGAAACATGCTTTGGTGTTCTATTGAATGTGCCAGCTCACTTACACCCAGTGGGGAACTCTGGGAACTGGGTGTATGCAAACAATCACCTGAAAATAGCAGAACAACAACTAGTCTTTATCTCTTGGGTGCACATTGCTTCTTAATAGCATTTCATTGATTTCACATGTGGTTACAGTCCAAGGTGTTGAAAAAAATAGATAAATAATAATATGGCAAATGTTTAGTTTTATTTGCTTGCAATATTGTGAAATGCTAGCCTGGCTAACGCCAGACCACGTATCATTGAGGATGAAATGTGGTCTGGAAACCACATGTTAATTTTCTCGTATTTGAGGCGTGGTTTACGAATGCCCAGAGCCGTATTATTGGGTGCAACGAATGTCTATCAAATGCGCCTGTACGTCTGTCGAATATGGCTGTGCTCCCTCCCTGTTCTGTGATTGGTTCCCTGATTTCAGGGGAAAATTTGGTTTATGGTATCCAGACTGCCTAGCAGCACGAATAAAATCGGGCTGCGGCAAGACAGAATGGGGAAACCCAGGCTAGTGAAATGCACTTCTTGGTCAAAATGTGTCTTAAGTCAAAGGAAAACATGTATGTGTCAAAATATCCAATCTGCATTACATCGCATGGTCCGTGTGATCACAAATTTCACTTGAAGGCGAAAAATTTCGAAATGGACAAACTAGATCTAAGAATTTTGATTAAGACCATGAAATGACAATTTTCCTTTTGAATGATATGCTGCTGATATCTCTATACATATCCATATAACAGGATTGACTGTTATAATTTCCCCTGATGACAAAACAAAGCATTATGGGCCATATTTAAACAGTGCAAATTAAGGCCCGTACACACCGGGACGAATATCAGCGCGCGTTATTCATTAGCGTTTTTCAACACGTTTTTTTGTGTTCACATCCAAGCGAATTTCGCTGACGATGAGCTGAGTGAACATGCAAATTCATCCCCTGACATTAGATGGTGCCAATTTGCTCTGCAATAGCACTCCATATCAGTTTTCTTTTATCAAGATGTTTGTAGTCCGTGTCACTTTTGTCATATAGTTCTTGATGTTCCAGCAACAATGAGAACAGCAGCTCTACATTCATCCTGCCTTGCATCTTCTCTCGTCTTATTTCTTCCTGGCAGTGCAACGCTACTTGGCCTAGGTCTTATTCGCCATTGCATATGTGTGCTGGACAAGACCGTTTTGTGTTTCAGCGCCCCCACGTTGTGCTTTACCGTAACTTCAGAAGTTTTAAACACGTCAACAAAAGTGGCAATCTCGCGTCAAACTAAAAAAACTAATTTTTTTAAATGACTATTTTATGCGTGTGCGTTTTCGCGCTGATGTGCACAGTCACATTGGCGCCCTTTTTTTGTCACAAGGCGTTAAACATCTGCGAATAACATGTGCGAAATTCGTCCCAGTGTGTACAGGCCTTTAGAGTGACAGAGCAATTCCAAAAAGTGACGTATGGGAGTGTAAAGTTCTGGACTTGATCAACTGGACGACGCGCAAATTAAAGAACACAGACACAGCCGGATCATTTCCATAATGACCAACATAATCTACCAGTTAGCCGTCTGGTTTAAGACGTTCTTTTTGAGCGGTAAATAATGGCGCAATCAGTAAATTAATGAGTGCAAACCTTTGTAAATGTATTTGCAGGATTCATTACTCTCCTCCCATAAATTTTCCATCTGAAAATATAACCCTGTCAACGCCTTTTCATTCACACCTAATTCTTTACAGTGTGTCTTTAGTAAATTCTGACAGTGTTTTTTTTACGGCAAAAGAGGGATAGTAAATCTGGCCCAATAAATTTAAATGAATAAATTATAACCATTTAAGGTAAGTGATGTCCTGATTACTTAATTCATGTGTTGTATACATCACTTTGATTATCTTCCTTAAATGGTTTTGTGATATTAAAGTTTCTTCTTGGATGATTTCACTATACAGATCTGATGCTCAGTCGCATTTGATAAGGCACTTTTGAAGTGGAATATTAAATAATGTTGCCTGGCAACCATAAACAACCCACAGTTAGACCAGTTAACACAATTACTTGGCAGAGGAATAGTTGATTCCAATTATTAATACTAATTAGAGCTGAAGTTAATTAAGCAACAGATTACTTTGATTTAGTTTTTCATTTAATGGGGAAAAAGCCTAATCTTTTTGTTGCAGGAATCCATGTGATCACAAAATTAGCTTGAAAGCAAATTATTTCCCCACAAAGATTTTGCAAAAGGTTCGAGTTGGTGTCATTGCACTGACCAACAGAAACAAGCTTGGTTTGAATTGAACTAGGGTTGGGTATCGGTTGGGATTTATCCAATACCAGTACCTACTCGGTATTTTTTAAACGGTTCCGGTGCCTAAACGGTTCTTGAAACGGTACTTAAGAAAACTAAACCACACACAATTTGTCAAAAAAATGAAAAACAAACAATTTGCAGTGCCAAACTGGACACATTATTAACTTACAATATAAATACAAGTAACATATGGTAATAATAAATAAACCAATATAAAATAAAATTTCATATTTACATAATTTCAAATAAAAACAATGTAATTATACTGGCGATTAATAGAGATTACTACCAGGGTAATCTAATATCGACATGGCTACAGGTTCTCTTGTTTTGTCTGCTTTAGTCATGTAATTTATCTTTACTAGTTAAGCTCTAAGCCAGTTCGATATTTCGTTCCTACTGCGTCTTAGCTACGCAGCTTTGAGTAAACATATGAAAGAGAACGTCTCTGTGTAACCCATGTTCTCTGAACGAGACGCTTCGTTCGCTGCCAAATACCTCGCACTGCTGACAAAGTTCCTTTTCGGCAGAGACTCCAAGAGCAGATGATGCACGCGCTAATATATATGACGACGTGAGCGTCAAGGTGGCGCGAATTGTGATTCTATATCCATAGACAATCGTTCTGACGCGTAATTGTACACGCCAAACCTTGCAGCATTTTGTCTTCGGCATCTTCATGAATCTCCTCGCTATCAGCAGACGTTCCGGGAGTCTCCAATTAAAATTAGTTAAATAATTGCAAATTAGTTAAAATCTCCAGGAATCTAGAGCGAGCGAAAATTGATAGCAAGAGCGCGTGTACGAATAGTGCGCACACATCAGAGAGCAAGAGAGAGACAGCGAGTTTCGGTACCCAACCCTAAATTGGACTTATCACTTTCAACTAAAAATGGAAAACTTTTTATGTGTTTTGGTCATTCATTTACAAAACAATGGCGTTTTGGGGGCCTGAAAACGTTTTTGAAAAGGATACAATTATTGTCTCTTTGTAAACTACAAAACATGAAATAGTGAAAACGTGCACATACGTATACGTGTCCAGTCTATGGGCAGGTAGTGTTTCGTTACAAAGTGGCATTGCCAACTACTGGCCTAGAATGCATAATACTGTACAACGTGTTTAGTTTCTGTGGATCCACGCTACATTGTTGACGATGGTCTGTAAAATGTTTCTGAAATGTTGTTAATGTGAATTAACCTTAACAGACTTGAGAATATCTATACGTCGTTATTATTTGTAACATGGCAGACTCATGGAGAGTAGAAGGATCCATTTTTAGGATCCAGATTAATTTAAGAAACATGGTAAATAACAGGTTTGTAAGCCAGGTAAATAAGTCCAAATAAGCAACCAAATATTCTGGAGAGGGCGCCCTCTGGCTGTAAGGAGGGGGAACCTCACTTTTGGATGTTACAATATTAATCAAACAATAATACTGACAAGAAAAAGAGAATACACTGCTCTTCATTTATTTCTTACTGACTATTTAGTTGAATAATTACTTTATATAACGTTTACTTGATTGAGAAATACTTCAAATTGTAACTTAATATAACCATTGTCATTTATATAGTCTTTATAAACTTTTTGAAGCGTTAAAGTGGTAGTTGCACACATATATGTATATAAAGGCTAGATGTGTTACGCGGATGTGTCCATCGTCATCACCGGCAGCCATCTTGTCACAGGTAAGCTGATGTAAGATGAGTGGTCAACACGAACACAAATACTCTTACTCGTCTGAAATCTTGACAGATTTACAAAAGGTTTGGTTTCTTACAAACCTTATTAACGAGGCTATAATTATATGGATGATTATTTATTTATACACATATTATGCATAAGTATGCTGTGTCATAGCTACATCTCTGACATTTATCAAACCAAACCATTTGACAATCGGAGGAAAATTGAGCAAGTTATGGTTATTTAAATAGTACATGTACCATTAACACAATGTTACGAGTGAGCGAGCTGACGGTGACAAGATGGCCGCCAGGTGCAGACATCGACCTCCATTGGCCAGCAGCGCAGACGACACATCTAGCCTTTATACATACTGTATCTATGGTTGCACAGACTTGTCAACAGAAGGAACAGACAGCTCTCAGATGTTCTTTTAATTTGTGTTCCGAAGATGAACGAAAGTCTTACGGGTTTGAAACAACACGAGGGTGAGTAAATGGTTGCATTTTTGGGGTGAACTAACCCTTTAATGTGATTTCATTATTTATAATATTTTATTTATGAACTTCATGAAAAAATCATTGCAGCATTTTGCTATGGTTTATAGGTGCAGTCAAGCTGGCGCATTTCCTCCGGTGCATTGAGCCGTGGCATTCATGCGGGTGATATGACTTTAAATCAATTTTGCAATATTTCCAGATTCCTTCCTCTTCTTTCCACTATCCTATCAATAAAAGTGGCCAAAAAGGCCATAAATAAATAAACACAGTTGCTGTTAGCATTAGATCACACACATGGCTCACAGTTCTGAACTTCTGAATGTGCAATGTCATTGGAACTTAAATATTTTAATCCATAAGTGCAAGTAATTGATCAATGCACTTTGCATAAAAAATTTAATTAACTACAACAGACCCAATAACTATTTGGACACTTGTACGTTTAAATGTCATTGCATTAAATCAAAATATGAAAGCACATGTTTTAATAATCCAATGATATGTGCATTGTGTCTTAATGCATTTCTGAAAACACTGTATCGCGAGGATTGTGTTAAGAGTATGATGTTTTTAGTGGATAAATGCTTCTATTCCATCCAATTGCACTCTGACTGAAGAGTAAAACATGGCTGTCAGAGCATTCCTATTATTCTTTATTTCAATACAAATGTAGAAATAATTGCAGACCAGTTCTCTCTGGCTGAGCATGTTTTTAATTATGTTCAAATCTGATGCAATCTTCACGCATCAGCTGTCTGAAGTAGACGAGTGTGATCGGAAAGCTTTCTGTCAGTAACGCAGAATCTGTGGAGTTTAAGCACACGATTGAACTCTCTGGGATGATTCGACACTCACAGGTGAGAATTATATGGATTGGGAGATAAACAAACTGCCGCACAACACGTTAGCAATGCCAAAGACAATATGTGAAAGCAGATTACCACACAGCAACCAGTGCCATAGTGAATACAACTCATGATACCTCACAAAATGACAGATTTATACATTGTATGTACACTGTAAAATATATTTAATAGTGATATGTAAACCTTTAACCATGAAAAAAAAAAAATCTATTTTGACAATATTAATAATAAGATACAGGGCCCTATCTTCCACCCGGCGCAAATAACTCCGTACACTAACGTATGTATAATTCCTATTTTGCACCCACGCAATGCAGACATTTCCCTCCACAGACGCACGTCGGTAAACTAGGAAATACACACGCAAAAAGTGTGCTATTATTAGAATGTCTAGCATACAATAAAGAAAGGCTTGAATTAATTATATCACTAAAGGATAGGGGTGTACGAAATTATTCACTTAAGGAAACATTAGGAGAAGCAACAAATTATACAATACATGTAGCCTGGATGCCAGCCCGCACTCCGCCCACAACATTTTTTTGGTCGGGAAGTTTGGTCTGGACTCTAATCCATTGAGGAATAATTATGATTAGACAAGAAACGTTCGGGCCAATCAAATTGCCAGGGCGGGCTTTATACGATGATGGACAGGTGATCTGCAAGGACGTAATCATCACATTATCGAAGAGCGCTTAACTGGTTTCCCTCAGAGATGACCTGCAGCTGGAGAATTGAGATGTATAGATTCCGCTGTTCGCGTCTGTTGTGAAATAAATCGACAGTGCATTCATTTTAATAGATGAACAGAGAACTGCAATCAAGGCATTTGTCAATCGGAAAGATATTTTTGCCTTCCTTCCCACATGATGAAAGTGAAAGCAAAAGTGTAACTTATCAGCTGGCTCCGATGGTCGCTAAGAAGATGGGACGTAATGAAAAGCCTGTGGTCGTTGTGGTTTCTCCTTTGGTCGCACTCATGGAGTGGAGGAGTAAGTGAAAGAAGCAACACTCGTTATTTAACTTCTAAAATAAGTAAAGTTAGGCTACGTTCTGTAGTTGACAACTGTATGCAAAGTAGCTGCATATGACTTACTGCATTGCTCTGATTGGTTGTAGGTTTACCGACTATCCAATTGAGAGCAGATTTGTAGTTTTTTTTTCCTGGTTCGTAGGAAAAATTATCGATACGGTGCTTGATTTGTTAAGTCATTCTGTAAATGGTTAAATTAGAACAAGAGCTTTTACCTTACATTTGCTGAAATCTCACACAAGGTTGGTGCCAGATCCCCGCAGCTTTTCTCTAATGAGGTTAGTACTTCTTTTCCAAAGTATCTCATACATGACACATGAGGGCTGGAGAAAGTGGCATCCTGCCATGACAGGTGACAATATCCGTCCAGTTTGGTGTTCCAATCCACCCATAATTCTGTGTGTTTTCTCAGGATTTTGAGAGCAAGACCACACCAGGTGAAAGCTACTAGCACCCCAGAGAAGAGATTTATCAATAAGCCCAGCGTAAACCCCCAACCCCAGAATTACTGTTGACTCTCCTCCAAGAATTCATTTACTTTTCACCCTTGTGAACCACTGACCCATTTCCGGCAGTTTTGGAATGACAGAGGATGTGCGGTCTCCATGGTGCCCCAGATTTGATTGTCTGCATCCAATTCATTCCATTCTTTCCCAATGTATTGGATTGATGTTGTTCAAGCGGACTGAAGAGTCAAACAGACCGTGTTTTTGGTCGACCTCAAAACAGAAGATGACTCCAAACGGTTCAGGGAGAAATGAAATAAATAATTAAACCGTGACATTCCTGAAACTGTATCCTGGCTCCAGCATAAACTTTATCCTGTGGCCAGAAATCTATAAAGTGAGTACAGGGTGGATTAGAGTGCTTGCGGACACATTATGCTGTTTCATCATGAGGTAACCCAACTCTGCCTGTGGCCATGTCTGAGTGAAAGAGGTTGTACTTCCATTAGATAAAAATCTACTAGGACTCTCCCAGGTCAGAAAACGTAAACTAAAAGCCTCAATCTCTTTTTAGTAAACAGTCTGACAGATTATGACACTGGCTACCTCGCTATGAAACGGATAAATTTGAATAAAAAAAAGTAACTGGTATCACTGTATATTTTTTTTCAAAGTTAAATGAACTTCTCTTAAAGGCTTTTCTAGTATAAGACTCAGACGGCACACCCACGGATCGCCCACAGTACGTTCCCTGGCCATCTGACGCTTGCTGCACACAAAACTGGCAAGCGCTGGCAGAAAATCACCAGTTCTAATCTGATTGGCTGGTTTTAAGCAATTCCCAAGAGTTGGAACTGGTTCGCCTGGAAACTAAGTTTTGTTTACAAGGTACCAGGCTGATACAACTGAGTGCTTTTGATGAAGGATTATTGGATTTGTGAAAGTTTGGTTACTGGCATCAGGTCCTTGAAACACGTGAGTTTTGTTTGAGGCACTTGCTAGCAAGGATACTAGATATGAATACTTAATAATGTTGGACACTTCCCCTAGTTTTACAGTTATTTATTATATTATATTATTTTTTTCATATATCCATATATATATCTCTATATATCTATCTATCTATCTATCTATCTATCTATCTATCTATCTATCTATCTATCTATCTATCTATCTATCTATCTATCTATCTATCTATCTATCTATCTATCTATCTATCTATCTATCTATCTATCTATCTATCTATCTATATATCTATCTATCTATCTATCTATATATCTATTATATATCTATCTATCTATCTATGTTATATATATACAATTATTATTATAATTATATATAATTACATAATTAATATAATGCATTCATATTCATATTCATTATTATTATTATTATTATTATTATTATTTCTTAGAAGAAAATGCTTCATTGCTTTTAATAATTGAAACATTTTATATACAAATCAAGGTCACATAAAAGTAAAGTATATAATAGAGAGGATCCTTTTAAAACATCTGTGATATTTGTAAATAAATTAATATTATTAATAACAATAACAAATTACATTTGAATTGTTTTGTATTCAAGGTGTAAGGCAATAATCGTATTACTTTTTGCTTGATGTTTACACCAAATACAATTTTTAGAGTTACTAAATGTATTTTTTTCCCAGACCAGTCTATTTTTATTTATGTATTAATTTGTATGATTTTTAGTTTTACAGCATTTTATAAAACTGTGATTTATCACTTCTCATGTCGATCAAGTAGGTCTCTGTCTAAGTGAACCAGAATGTATGTCACAATCAAAAAAATATTTCTACAATATCCCTAGTACTAGGGCTGTGAATCTTTGGGTAGAAAGCGAATTCAATTTGATTTTATCGATTCATAGGTTTTCTATTTCAATCCAAGAACGATTTGTGCAAACCCAGAACGATCCAATTCAATGCGATTCACATCCAAATTCGGGGCAATATCTTCATGGGCAATGTGTGAGACAGCTTGTACCAGGAACACTTGGTTGTGTTTGTATATTTTAAACCACTGAATCGCTATAGAATTGCGATTAATTCAATTATTAGCCTTTTAAATCGATTATTCACGTAAATAAACAATTCAAAATTCAAAATACATGTTTCAGGATCAATGCATTTGCATCGTCAGGGATTGTAATCGATGCATCGAGAAAAACGAGCTGAATCGTTACACCCCTACCTAAAACAGCAAGTGTGTGTGTGTGTTGAAAATACACATTCGTTATTTTTTACTTCTAGCTGTGTGTTTAGGGCTGTTGTGAGCACTGGTCTCAGCACGGCTACAAGAGAAAACCACTGTATGACATCTGAACCCATGCTCTGATCACATGTCCTGCGACCTTTACCACTTGGGTAGTGTTGTGTACAGTGTTGCCTGACCTTTGCCCCCACATTTCTGATGCAGCTTTACCCAGAATCCACAGGCCAGCATACTGAACCTTCCTGGCTGATGAGTCCCATGTCGTTTATAATTATTGATTGCAGCAATAGAGACGAGGATCAACTCTTCAGCCATAGCAAATGCCTTGACTATTGATTCCAGTTCAAGTTGACAGAAAAAAATGATGAAATCCACCAGGGCTATAGACCTTTTTTGACAGGGTACTTATAAAACTGATTTAATATGATAGATTCGTTTACTGTAGTCTAGCACTATATTACCCTTTAAACAGCTCTAAGAACAACTGCTTTTAACCATAACCTTTTTTCAACAATTAAAACTTCCCAAACACCACAGTAAGAAGCAAACAACAGACTTGCAAGTTCATACAAAGTAATAACAGGTTCAGCTTACATAGCAACAAAAACATTCACTCTTGACCTAATTATAGAAATAGAGATGAAATAGGTATGCGGAAAGAATAGAAGGATGTACTGTGTCAATTTGCATTGTGACCGGCTTGATTAATTGGACATGTTGTTCTTAAACTTCTATTTGCATTCCATTTAACAGTGTCTGATTGTCAAAAATGCATTCCAAGTGATGAGAAATCAAATAAATGCATAAACATTGGGAACCTGGAAGTCCATATAATTGCTTTCACAAGACTTTAATTAAAAATGACAAAGAAAGCTGGAGAATAATACAGCTCTCATTTTTGTCATGTCTGACACACCAATGGAATAATTATAATACAATTATTTGAACCGTAACATTGATATTGTTAAAGAAAAGCACACAATCTCTCTCTGTCTACTTTTGGCGCACGCCACACTCTCATTCCATCGTTTACATACAAAAACCGTGAAATAGTTGCATATGATTTGTGCATTACAGCCACAAATCATTTTGTTGTATTTTTTTAAATCTGTGTGTACTATTGTCTTATGCACGACATGAAGGTCTCTGCAGGATTCTGCTAATTAGACATCACACTGCGCTGCAACGCAAGAGGTATAAAAATAAAAATAAGCAACACATTATAAGGGAGACAAGTTACCATGCAAACACTACAATTAACAAGTTTTCTCAGGACACAGCGGCATGCATCTTTTGATTGCAAAATTAAGAATCTAACTGTTCTCTACATTCTGCAAATGTGACCCTGGACTGCAAAACCATGGGTCAATTATTTGAAATTGAGATATAGACATCATCGGAAAGCTGATTAAATAAGCTTCCAATTGATGTTGCTTTTCATTGATGTAAGCTTTCCATTCCATCCTGGCTAACTCTGGCTAATCCATCATGGCCTCCTAATCATCCCCATGTACTGATTGGCTTCATCACTGTCTCCTCTCCACCAAATAATGTGGTGTGTGATGGGTGTTCTGGTGAATCATCCAGGTGGATGCTGCACATTGGTGGTGGTTGAGGAGATCCCTTCCATATAAATGAATTTGAGTAACCCAGAAAAGCGCTATATAAATGGAACAAATTATTATTAACTATTATTATGTATGGTTTGTTACACTGTAAAAAATAAACCGTCAATTTTACGGTAAAAACCGGCAGCTGTGGTTGCCAGAACTTTACCGTTAAAAATATCGGTAGGAACGTTAATGGTTTTACAGACTTGAACTTAAAATTTACAGTAATAAACCGTATTTATATTTTTTGATAAAATGTGGATTTACTAACTTATTGACATACTGATATCTGTTTTATACCATTGTAATACACTGACAACCAACAATCATCACAGCAGTGATGAGAGTTACATGAGCAATCACAGCTCATCACAAGTGAATACTTGTATAGAGCAATACTTATTTAAAGAAACTGCATTGTGTCATTCACACAAACATTAAGCACTATCATGGTAACACACATAAAATTAAAAAAATGCAATAAACATTAATTTAACAACATTAAATGTAACATAAAACCCTAATGTACATAACTGATTAGAAAAAAACAATAAAACAATGAGGAACCATAGTTATTTCAACAAAAAATACATCAAATGTGAAGTGTCGGAATGTCAATTTACGGTTTTTCACTGTAAATTATACAACGATTTGTTCTTTTTCACTTTCAAAAACTGTAAATTTAACGGCATTTTACTGTAAAATTATATCACAGTTATTTACCGTGTATAGTGCGGAAACTTTCTGTTTACCAATTAACAGTTTTGCACTGTAGCATTTTTACAGTATTTTACCGTTAAAATCACGGATATTTTTTACAGTGTATAGGATAGGACCATAGTTAGCTGAGATACAACTGTGTAAAAATCTGGATATCTGAGGGTGCAAAAAAATCGTAACATTGAGAAAATCGACTTTAGAGTTTCCCATTTATTTTCGCGATTTTGCTGCAGCCATCTAAAAATAATTTTTGATATACTTACGATGGGAAATTTACTAAATATCTTTACTTAATATCCTAAAGATTTTTGGCATGAAAGAAAAATCGATAATTTTGACCCATTCAATGTATTGTTGGCTATTGCCACAAATATACTTGTGTGACTTATAACTGGTTTTGTGATCCAGGGTCACAAATGTGCTTGTGAATAAAAAAACTTGACTCTTTTTGTTGATGAATAGCATTGACAAATTCAACTGGAAATATACTCGAAATGCCACAGTTCACTGGAAAGACAATATCTCAATTTGCATTAAATATGTTCCAAGTATGCATGATTAGAATCAGTGTTCACCCATATCATAGTGCATTTAAGGTAGCATGTAAAAAGTACTTGAATGATACTGTATTGGAACATCTGCCAGACCACAACCCCTCAAGTGACGGAAAAGTGTCCTATCCTATTTTTAATAGCAATAAAAAAGTAATATTTTTGGTAAATGTAAAAGCCCTTTCACACCAATAGTGAAATGAAAAAGCCTCAGGCCTGAAGGAAATGCAGATTCGCGGCTGTACATTTGAGTGTGCAGCTCAAAGAAACCTTTCATCCTAACCATTCTGAATTGGAGAAGAATAGGATCCAGGAGAAGAAAATTCAACACACTTACTTTAGCAATATATATGTATGTGTTTTTTTTTTCAATGAAACACAAATGTGAAGTTTATCTCAAGTCATTTTTGGTTGAAGTGAATCAGTGAAGGTGAGCAGGAAAAACATTGGTTAATAATGTGAGCTTAAATACATAAAACATATTTATGTCATTTAATATATTTAAATATTGCAGGTTTGCGTCATCTTTCGAGATGACATTTCATTTTATTTTATCGTTTTTCTTTTTTTTTGAGTGCGATGAGTAAATGCATGTTCACATTTAGTGTAGAACTACAATAACAATCATGTTTACACAGCACCCACAATGCATGTGCACTTACGATTTCTCTCAACATGGGGATCAGGAGAGTTGGTCAAAGTCAATTAATGGAAAAAACAATGTACCGTGTTACTTCTCTGAAAAATAATTTACCAGTTACTTGAAAAAAGTAATCTGATTACATAGCTTACATTACTTGTAATGTGTTACCCCCAACACTGATGATAAGCAATTGTATTTAACTAAATATTTAGTTATAGGTTACAAAATGTTATTATAATGCCTCACTACATACTCAAAAGAATGTGCTTTTTGATCAACTGCAAAGTACATTATATTTATTATATTGAACGTCTGTGATGCAATCTATATCCACAGGGTTAAGGTGATGTGAATAAGTGTAGTTATGTAGACATATTTGTAAGTTAACATGAAATGACATTTGAAATCCATTTTTATACTCAATCCACTTTTTCTAGCCACAATAAATTATATTTTACTTGTGTAGTGAACTTGTGGTCTGAACTGAATTTAATTTGTTTACTGTGAAATATTGCCAGGACAACAATGTATCTTTCGTATTGTCTTGGCCGGATGAAGCCAAAAGTAAACATACATACTTAAAAAAAGTAATGATAATTAAAGTAATGACTCTCAAGTAATTAGGTAATGACTCTAATGAGTTGGTACTTAGTTTACAAAAAAAAATAACATTTGTTGATCATTTACAATTCATCCACCTCACATTATTCCATGACTTTCTTTCTAAAGGAAAATATCCTACAAAAAAAGTTTAATCCATAAAAATAAATTCAATGATATCTGAAACAAAATTGTCTTTTTAATAAGCAAAATCATACAGGTTTTAAAATAATTTTAGCTTGAACACTGCAACTTGACACTAGATCTGAATTAATTAAGTGTAGAATGGCATGAGGCAGAATAAACAATAGATGAAATTGGGTGAACTATCAAAAAATACAACAGAATTGTCAGTTTACTAACTGATTTTTAAATGTAAAAGTAGAAAGCTGTTGAAAAAAAAAATATATATATATATATATATATATTTATTTTTGTATACTATATATATATATATATATATATATATATATATATATATATATATATATATATATATATATATATATATATATATATATATATATATATATATATATAGTATACAAAAATAAACATCTTAAATGAGGACCGAATTTTTGTATTCCAGGCATTTCTCGTTTATTGCCTTGAGATTAATCAGGATGGATGGTCACCTTAATGGATGACACAGAGGAAACTCTGACCATTCAGAGGAACATTTTACTCACATGTGACCAAGAAGAAAATGCTACATTGCAATAAATTAAGTTTCAGAAAAAAAGCAAACAATCTACATGTCGAAAAATGCCTTAAAAGATTGAAAACCCTTGCCGATAACCGATACAAAAAAAGTAGTAATATAAGTACTGAATTGGCAAATCATTAGTTTTTTAATAATAAATCTCTATATATATATATATATATATATATATATATATATATATATATATATATATATATATATATTATTATTATTTTTTTTTTTTTTTTTTTTGCAATAATGCATTGATTGTTATTAGTAAGGTAAATAGGGACAGTTTTGATTTCAAAATAATAATAATAATAAAAAAAATATTCTCCTTGCTGGACCTGGCATTTCAACCTTTATTTGTCTCCTTCATTTACCTCAGAGTAATAGATAGATGATGGAAAGAGGAAGAACACGAGTGCTGTTAACCTCCCCACTCCTCTCTCATCTTCAGACAGCCGCACGCTTACCCATTCAACAGCAGCAAATCTGCCACCAGACTTTTAACACCTTTCCTGGGAGACTATTTCACTGCTTATATAAGTTTAATTTCTCATCACTTCAGAGGCGTGCCGTCATCAAACGCCGGCTGAAATGAAAAGCAAGCGTTCATGTGCATTTCAAACGGAGCTTCGGGAGTGTAATTAAAAAAAAAACAGTGTATGGAAAAAAAACACTCTGCCTCTATCTTAAAATGACCCGATGTGAAGCATCCTCTCACTGAAGGGCTCTTCTAAAGATGGAGGGGGAGAGCGTCCCTGATCCATCTCAGACCTTTTTACCTGTGATGAGCGGCTAAATGAGGTTAGTTGCGAACAGTTGTTACAATCAAGCTCTGTGGAGCTTCTCTTCCACATGGAGATGGTGGCTCTTAGCATCAATGATTTATGCGAGTTATGATCAGGGTCACGGCAGTGTGGCTTGTCGCTCACCTTAAGTGTGACCCGTGCGGGCAGTTCTCTGCGATTTCATTCATCAATTTCAATCATGGCTATTGGACCGGGCTGGGAGATTATTTAAGCCAAAGAACGCTTCAAACGAGCGCTATACTCCACTTACTTTAATGTGTGAAGGAATAACACTTTACTCATCCTGACAGGGATTATCTCCTGAGGTTTTTCATGATTCACTAAGGAATACAGATGAAATAGCACTGCAATTGAAAGGCCACAGTGTTTAATTAATCAGGTTTGCGTAAGCATTATTGAAGAAGTCAGATCATGTTATGCATAACTATAGAGAAAATTGCCCTTATTCTATCAGACTGAAAGATCTGCCATGCATAAATTTAGTTTGCATGTTATTTATAGGTTATAAAAACATTTATGTGCTTTATATGGTAGTGGTTTTAAAGATGAAATGGTTTGTTGCAATCTGAATTGACCTATGGCTAAACACGCCCCCTCCACTCACTCGGACAAACAGTCAACATTCGGGAACATGAGCTATGGCTCTGTCACTGTAGGAGGCGATTGGTGATTTTCGGGGACAGAAAGATTATATAGCTTCTCGAAGTCACCTAAAGGGCTTTACCTATGCATTGGAGGGATATTGTTGAGAAGGTCGATGAAAGTCACAGTGTAAATGGGATAACCCACATATCACCGTTTGGTGCTACAGTATTTACATGAATCATTCAGCACAACATTGTTAACATTTGTTATCTCGGGTTATTTACAGATGCGTTAATGAAGCTAAGTGACATGGTGTACACCGCAGCTAGAAGCTAACGTCGCTGAACGTGTTCTCAATGTTAGGCTAACGTTAGCCTAACGTTACATTGGAGATTTTAAATATAACGTTCAAATACATTGTTGACTTAACTTAGAACAGATGTAGACATCTATGTTTAATTTATCCATGTTTAGTTGGTGTTGTAGTCTACGCATAACTTAATCTCATACTTTTATCCAGAGCAGACACTTATCTCGTTCGTGATGTGGCTTGGGAAAGGGTAACAAAATTCACACCGTCGCCCAGCCTCTTGGGAACCTAGTGTTGGAGTTGCATGTACCCCATGCACACTGTTTGACCATTTTAAAGTTAAAATGACAAGAAAAAAGCTAATGAAAACTGACTAACTGCAATGCATTTCAATGGACGTCGAAGCAGAGAATGTCCGAAGTGTATTGGGTTAGCTGCGCACTGTGATTGGCTCATCGCGTTTGAAGGCGCAGCTTAGCCAAAGGTCAAAACCTTTGTTTTCTATTGTGTTGTCTTCACTGACTACAAATGAAAACAAAGTGAAAAGGCTCGACAAGTTATTTGTAAAAATCAGTCCAATGAATCCTTCACTGAATTAACTCACATGATTCTCAACTGCAAAACCATAGAAAGTAATGAAATAATGCAAACATAATTGCATTAAAACAGGAACTTTGATTTTATTGTAATATTAAAATAACACACAGATAACTGATGGGTAAAATTGATTAACAAAAGTGTGTGTTTTGAGTGTATTTTCAGTTCCAACATGCCTTGACTAGATTTATCAGGATTCATAACTAGATTTTCACTTTAATGTACTTCTTCCATTAAACTTATGTCTATCTACTTTACAATAATGACTGGATAAAGGGGTCATGGCATGAGGAAATCAAATTTGCCTTTATCTTTGTACCATTAAAACATCCTGGCAGTTTCATAGATTGTTAAAGCGCCCGACTCTCATGCCGGAGAACCGGGGTTCGAGGCCCGCTCGGAGCAGGTTGAGTTGGACCTGGGTGTAAAGGGGTTACATGTGAAAAAAAAAATCTATTATCATTATAATTGAACCTAAAGGAACATATTAACATATGGCATGACCCCTTTAAAGTAATGAAATCTGAAATTAAATACATAAATATGTATTAAAATAAAAATGCATACAAAATAAAATGAAAATAAAATAAAATAAAAATGCATTTTTTCCAACAAAATAAACATCCACTTCAGTACCTGCCAAGTCTGGTGCTTATTTATGCTTAAATTCTTGAGCAGAAGTAACCAGGACGGCTGACACTCGTCAATACAGAAGAAGCTCACTCAATATCATCACCATCCTTCAATTAGGTGTCTATGTGAGTCGCACCACCTGTAGTAATTACCTTAATGTCTCACTTTATGTTCATAGATAGGGAGGAACAGGTTTGTGTTGATTTAATTCACTGATAAGACCGTTTACAGCAAACTGTTAAAGAGGCCACATAAAATAGTGTGATTAAATAAGATCTTAAATAAGACTTGGAGCATTGACAACAAATGACGTGGTGGCAAAGACTGCAGAATTATTATGTGTTTCAAAATATGACTTGAAAAATCAATAATCATAGTAAATGTAATATGTGTAAATTGAGGCTCTGCATGTCATAGCAGATGCACATCAGACTTTTTCTATGTGATAAATAACCCAACATGACATTTCCAATGCAATTCCACCAACCAAATGCATCTTCTTATAAGACAGATCGCTTGTATTCCAGAAACTCAAGATGAGGTGTATTTCATTTTGTTCTTGTCCAAAACAGTCCATGTGTGTTGTTTTGTATTAATGTTCTGCATTTTTGGAACATATACAATATATATACACAATATATATACAATATCTTTAACCCATCTTTGGGTAAAATATGAACAAACTATATATATGTATATGTATATATATATATATATATATATATATATATATATATATATATATATATATATATATATATATATATATATATATATATATTGTTTATAATAAAACTATATAATATATATTAGACTACCCCAAAGAAAAGCATTTAGCTGATTATTATTTCATGAACAATGGCTCAAGAAAATTCAGCCCGCGTATTTCACCCCTCTCCTCGTTTTACTCCCGGTGTCCTTGCGAGATGACGGATAGGATGTCAAATGATTTCATGATCTTCTTTTTAATGACATACAAAAAAAGACCGTGTGCCACTTTCAAACTCCACATGAAAGTTAAAAACGATTGTTTTTGTGAAGAACACGAGTAAAAAAAAAAGACAGAGAGACTGATAAAAACGATCAGCTTTGACTTGTCTCTGAGAACCCCTGCGTAATGCACATGGAAGTTGCAAAACATAAAATAAAAGAGTTAAATAAATATAAAAGTGGATGAATGACATCTCAATGGACATTTCATCCTGCCAGCATTCAGTCATCATAGAGGAGCACCGGGACGTTCCAGCAAACGCTGACATTTCTGGGGCGACTGGATAAGTGACACCAGCAGTGAGGGGCGGCGCGCACGTTTGGTCAGTAAAGGGATTACTGGGATGTCCTTTAAGGGAACTGAGAATCTCATTAACACAAAGCCAAACACAAAAGTGTTTATTGAAAGCCCAGGGATTGTAAGGTCAGTCAATTTCAGGGTTTCCCCCCTCCTGTCTCTTTCTCCTGCTTCTCAAGCACAGTCAGGTAGCCTTTTGTTGTTGTTAGTCCATTTCTTGTGTCAAAAAGAAGCTGGTGTGTGATTTATCATATTTCTGTGTTCATTAAATGAATACTGAGAATGTTGTAGGACTAAAAGTAAATCATGCAATTACACCAAATGAAAAATGCATTGTTCGTGTAAAACACAAGATATATTATTACTTTGCCCTGTGTTCATGAATGCACATGTATAAAGAATCAGCAGAAAAGTACAACCCAGTACTCTCTCTCTCTCTCTCTCTCTCTCTCTCTCTCTCTCTCTCTCTCTCTCTCTCTCTCTCTCTCTCTCTCTCTCTCTCTCTCTCTCTCTCTCTCTCTCTCTAAACACATGTAGTACAACTTGATTCAGCTAAAATTACAACTATAAAAAGCACAGTTTTTTTGTTTTTTTTTTGGCCAAGCTGCACCATTTTCTGATTTGCATGTACCTTTACTCAAACAATGCAAATGGAGTTTGAACATTCATTCTTAGTGAGTTTCCGCACCTCTGTTAGTCTTTGGAGAGATGCTGTTCTCCGGGGAAAGAAATGGCTGAGTGCTACTGCAGAAACCCAAACACACCGACTTGAAACTCTCATGCTTATCCAGTAACAATACCTTTGTGTGCAGTTTTAAACACTCATTTTGGAATCAGAACAGCCTCTAATGACTATTGGAGGAAAGAAACACACAGCGTTTGGTGAAATCCCAGCAGAGGCGTACTAATCTGCTTGGGGAACCTACTAAATTTGTCTTGTTTCCATTGCAAAAAAAATTACTTGCAACATGCATAAATGCACCATCATCATCTTTCAATATGGTAGACTACTGAGGATAGGAAGTTGTCGAGTAATCGATGTCTGGATGTGAAAGCCAATTCATGCATTTTCAGATTGAAAAATTAATATGAATCTCAATGATTTGTTGATGTATTGCATAAGGACTACAATCAAAGTGACAATCTTTAGAAAACAGACTCAAAGTATAGAGTCACTCAGACAGCATTCAGAGAAGATGTTTCTATGCATCTGTTCATTATTACTGACAGCTCCATTTATGATACAAGGTTTCTATGCTCAAGTGATCACGCTGGATATGCCTTTCATATGCATCCAAATGTGGGAGACAGAAACCAGTATGAATGTGTTTTAGTGCTCTCTGACTTCATATGACATGAAGATGTTTGACCAGTAGAGAACCTAAATGTCAGTTTGACAGTTTGACCTCTTGGCTGATTCAAAAGAACCAAAGAAACGTCAGAGCTGGCAGGTTCAACACATTCTCATTCTTTGGTGTCATATAGGTGACGCCATATGACATTTCGTCGAAATACTACGCACATGGCACCCTTTCGCGTCAATATAACACACACTGTTATGGGTAGGTTTAGGTCTGGGGTAGGGTCTGTGTCTCATATTGACGCTAAAGGATACCAGTAACCTGTATGACACATTGGGTTCTGTGTGTTATATTGACACTAAAGGGTGCCATGTGTGTAGTATTTCAACGAAATGTCATATGGCATCAAAGGATGATCACAGGCTTGCAGGTTAGATGCAATATGTATTATTATGTAAGAAGCCATAGAGTGTCGCATCAAATCATATTTTTTGCACTGTCAGTAGGGGTGGGAGAAAAAAATTCGATCCATCGATGCATCGCGATTCTCTCTCCAATCGACTTCTGGATCGATTCTGAGAATTTCAGAATCGATTCTGAGTTTAGTTTTTAACCAGATGTGCAATGACTCGCTTCCAATTAGAGGTTCGAAACCGATTAATCGGCTCGGAAGATTAATCGGCCGATTTTTGGCATTTTTTTAACATAATCAGCATCGGCCAATATCCCAGTATATCAAGCCGATTATTAGGCAGGTGCATCTGTGGGCAGCCCTGTGTTGTCGTTCTTACGCGCGCTGCCGCTGAGAGTCCTTTTCCAGCCGAGTGAGCAGCAGACCTCATTCAGTGCCTAAGGAGATAACGGCAATGATTCAGTTCGTATAACTCCTTTATATTTAATTAAAAACGTTTGATATGTTACTGGCAACTTCGAGAAAAAACCTGAATAAGCGACAAGACATTCGGCTACTTTGGATCGTAGTTGAAGTTGCATTATCACAGAAGAGTTGCTATCATGTCACAATAAATAAGCAATAATTTTGCAATTACAGAGTGAATCTGAGAGTTTTATTTGTTCTGTTTGTGTGTCTTATATTTGAGAGGGTTGTCACTTGATGCAGAGAAATAAGTAATAAAAAAGAGACCAACGCACTATAGGCTAGTGACAGGCTGGCTTTGCTTTGCTAGCGGGTAGCTACAGACAGACCCGGTGCTAAAACAGCACTGGAACCTTAACCACCGTTATCTTCCGCAATGAATATCAACGCAGATTTCTGTGCTTCAGTTCGGTGCTACTGTTATGCCAGTGCTTCTCTCGGATGCTCCGAAAACGGACGTTAGAATAACAGAAACATCGCTTTACATAGCGTTAGCAGTGTTGGGAAAGTTCGCTTTCTACATGAACTAGTTCAAAGTTCAGTTCACACATTTTAAAATGAACTACCGGTAGTTCATTCATAGTTCTTTTTTCCATAATTGCAAGCTTTTTTATTATTATTGCCACAGCTCATATACAAACAGACAACAATTTTATCGACAGGCAAAGTTTGCACATTAATGTAAGATAACACCTCCACGTTTCCCCTATTTAAATAACAGTTACACGAGTGGCATAAGCTCGACCAAGAATGGTGACACAAAATAAAACAGTGTGTAAAGTAGACAACTATTAATGTATGGTGGAATACCACAGCAAGTGACTGGGAGCACTTTGACTCGGCACATTTAGTATCTATGGATATGGATCCATACAATAAAGTTGTCCACTTTACATGCTGAGAAAAGCGCAATGTTTTATTTTGTGTCACCATTCTTGGTTCTAGTTACACCACTTGTGTAACTATTTAAATAGGGAAAACGTGGAGGTGTTTGGTCGCTTCTCTGCTTTGCCCATATTGAATGAACTGGGCAAGTTAAGTGCTATCAAAGTGTCTCGCGCGCCAGAGCAATTGACGAGAGAGGTATGGATCAATTCGTCTTAGGTAAGTGAATAACATAGTTTAATATGAAAATATGGTGGAGTATCCCTTTAAGGGCAGTGTTGAAAGAAAATATATTGTACCACAAAGATGACAAAATAGGTAATCCTTGTCCTTGTGGGGACATTTATTGGTTCCTAGGAGAGAAAAAGCTTATAAATAATACTAAGTGATGTTTTTTTTTTGTTTGTTTTTTTTTTAATTAAAATGCAGACATTTTTCTGTGATGGGTAAGGTTAGGGTTAGGGAATAAAATAAAATCTCTGTGTGTGTACATGTTTTTTCCTATCCCGGTAGGGACTTAAACTAGGATTCACACAGACTCATGGATACTCGTGTAACAGTGGGACCTAAATTGAGGTCCCATGGGTACACAAGCGTATAAATCATACAGAATGAGTTTTTTTTTTTTTTTTTATGTAAAAATGCAGACAGTGCATTGATGGGTAGGTTTATACCATTTGTACAGTATAACAACCATTACGTATAGATTTCACAAAGATATTGAACCAGACATGGATGTGTGTGATTATTTCATTCACTAAATTCTCAAAAATACACATGGTAACGTTATATTAAGTTATATATAACCATGGCTATTTTTGATAATCCAGTGAACTAAATAATCAAATGAGATGAAGTACCTTTCATCTGTAGAATATTTGTATTGTAAATAGTCATGCGATTATTCCTAACAAATGATTAAGAAGTCTGGCGTTAGTGCAGCAAACCTATACAATATAGGCTTATAATGCTCAAGGCAAAAAGCTGTCTAATAAAAACATAAATGAATGCATGAGTCACAATCATAGATGTGTGACCACACATCACTCTGTATGAATGCAGCAGGTTGTGATGTTGCTTGGCAACCATAACCTATAGTTACAGATTATAAAAACTGGACATGAGTGGAATAACACAACAGGTTAAACTTAAAAACTGTACCTGTCGTAATCAGTTATGCTGTCTATAGTGGCAGCACCATCTGTGACACCGTTTGCAGAGAGGATTACTATATCATCAGTGTACTATGCTCTGAAAAAAAGGGGAAACACAGCTTGTGTTATTTTATCATTATTATTTGTGATCAAAAAACGAATTGCTTTATTTTTGTGCGTTCGATTAAAGTCTAGTTATCTAAAATGTGCAATCTGCTAGATTAAATCATTTAAAGTGTGATGTGAACCAATCAAAAACTGTAGACATTAATGCAACTGCACGCTTTAATGGGAAGAATAAAATGTTGAAATTAAGAATTATGTTATGTGTTTTTAAGCAAAATGAGAAAAGAGGGGAGATTTGATAGTGTTTAAAATTCAATTATGATGGGATTTAGAACTTTTTTTAATTACACTGAGTTATCTTGGTGGTGAAAAGTGGAGCTCTAAGCGGAGGACTGGGAAATCGCCTACAAGAGCTGCACGATTCTGGATGAATTAAGAATCACAATTTATTTTTTTATTATTTTTTTTTTGTTGTTTCAAGCAGAGATTCCATGATTCTGAACACACTAGTAAACAAAATAACATTGCATTTAAAAGTTCAATGTTTAATGAATCTGATTTTTTTTTTTTTATGGTTTGAATGAATGATTCAATGACTCACTTATAAGTGCTTCCTTGTTGGATGAACCATTTTCTTGAGTAAATAATTTAAAGGTGCCCTATAATGTTTTTTTTTATGTTTCCTGGTTTGCCCTTATAATGTTAGTATGTTTTTTTAGATAAAAAAATAGTCATAATTTAGAAATAAAAGGCATTTTCCTAGCCTGATTGAAGGGGCGTGTCTGCTGTGTGTAACCGGCCTCTGCTGTGATTGGCTGACATGCTTGCATATGAAATAGCTAAGTATTACATGTGAAACTCTCTCGAATAATTTTACTACAGCTATTATAGGTTTTACTATTACAGCTATCGAGATTAACGAATCGTGAGATGTTTTTGAAGTATTTAGATCTATTCCCATCACATTAAGTGTTGCTGTTATGAGCATATTAAACAAGCAAAAGTTGGACAGTCTGTCGATTCGCGAGGATGAAGATCTTATCATTGTAATGCAGTTTCTGCCTTCGCTGCTTTCACTAATGCAGACACGATCATGTAAATACAGTAAGAGATTTGTTGTGCAGTGTAACATGCGTCATTGAATTCATAACGAGTTTGGCAAGTCCAGATAAACTCGCGATGTGATTGTTCTTTGATCGCTTTCTTTCTGTATATAATTCACAATTTAAATAAGATTTTTTTTGTCATCCTACTAAAAGAAACAATGTGAAGTCACTGGCCTTATTGATGCATAAACAGTACTGAACGATTTTAAAGTGAACAATTACCTGTCTGAACTTGAACAACAACACATCAGCTCGATCCGAGGCCAGCTCTTGGCAAGTTGAGGAAACAGTCGTCGGTGAAATGTTTGAAAATTTCCAGAGAAAATAAAATTAACCCATTGTTTCTTCAGAGGCTCGGACGAAGTAACTAAAATATACTTTTGTATTCATGTGTACATCCGAACAATGATCAACTGCCATGCTTCAACTGCGCAGCTCCGTCTCGTCTGTCACTGAACATGGGCTGGCATATGCAAATGTTAGGGGTCGTACAAATTAATGATCCCGACTGTTGCATAACAGTCGGTATTATGTGGAGATTTGCCTGTTTTTCAAAAACGAGATTTAAGTAAGAAGGAGAAAACGATGGTGTTTGAGACCCACTGTATGTCATGTCCATGTACTGAACTCTTGTTATTTAACTATGCCAACATAAATTCAATTTCACATTATAGGGCACATTTAATGCCAAATTTAACAGTCACTTAGCAGGTGGTGTAACAATGTAATCAATACATTGACACACTCTATTTTGAGATAAATTTGAATGCTCTGGTTTGATTTTCTCAAATTGACAGGTGAATCATTGTCATTTAGGAATGAGATTGCGATCTTTTGACTTTTAATCGTGCAGTTCTATAATTGCTGAGAATGTTTTTCTGCTTTACTGAAGGAGCATTTCATTACTTAGCATTGGCCATGCAAATGTGTAAACATTGCTCCCTAACAATACTGTCAGGGAACCATATAAATTCAAATTGAGATTACTTAATTGGGTCGCTCAAAATGAACTTCATTCCCTGATGTTGAAGATATGAGAACAAAAAATGTGTGTTTAGTTATTTGAGTCATGTGGAACCAACATGATTAGATTGTGTATGTCCAACACACTATTTTTTCAGTATGGCACTGCAGTAGTACTTTATGTAAGAGTATCAAAACTTTGTCTTGGTCACAAAGGAACAGTGAAATACCAATTTCACAGTCAAAAACCTGATTGATTCCTTTCAATCATTCGACATGGGAAAGCTGTTAAACAGACAAAACAGTTGAATGTGGTTTGCTGAAAAGTAAACCATTCAAAACACCCACTTCAACTGTCCAATTAGACTCAAAGACTTCTTTTCCTACTTCTTAGAGAATATTTTGGGAAACCAAACCTTCCAACTTCTCCAGGTAGATTCAAGTCGTTAACATCCCAAGCTTCATTACTTCTAACTCTTAAAACATAAATCCAGAGACCAAAGCCAATACACCCCCGTTTCTCCATTCAATCAAGGCAAAAAGCAGCAGGTTCCATTGCCAAGTTCAGCGTGCCGCCTTTCCATGCGGCACTGGAACAATAGTTTCACGTCTGGAAAGAGAGTGCTTCAGCTCAAGTCAAGTTCGGAATGGAGTTTTAATGTCACGGCGATCAGGCATTTCGAGAAAATGAGCGCTGTCTTCCGGCAAGGCAGCTCAATTAACACATCCACTCAAAACGACACAGTAGATCCAGACGAAGAAGAAAAAAACACCCACGCATGTTCTGCACACCTACTACGGCCCCTCCTCCAGAGTCAAAGAAAGTGACACGGATACTTATGTAGGGTACATACTCAACTGTTGACTCTGGTGACTGAAGAGGTGGTTTTTTGATCATCCTAAACCAGGTATATCAGTTTGCCCTGTTTATCCACGGGCAGTGTTCCTAAAACCAGTAAGAAATACATCATATACATCATATTTATACATCATATTCAAGTCTGACTTTCTTTCAACAATCAATTCTGTTTGGTGTTGCTAGTTGCGTATACATTATATAATAAGACGACCCTGATTGTAAGACGATTGTTTTTGCCATACCATAAAAATAACCTGTAGCCCATCTGAATTATGTAACAATTAGACTATCAATCTCATAGGAAAACCATGTAGCCAACCGAAATGTCATTAAAAGTCAAAGTGAAATCTTATTGTAGTTTTGAAATCTGGGTACAGTCATGCATTTTAAAATCATGTATGGAGGAAGTTTGGTACTCAAAAAAAATAAATAAATATATAAATAAATAAAAAAATAATGACTATTATTTATTTTATACTTCTTATTTTATTTACAAACTTTCAGAGTTTATATCTCACAATTCAGCTTTTTCTCTCCTCAGAATTAGGAGATATATCGCAATTGTGAGTTAAAAGTCTGAAAAGCGAGATATAAACTCGCAATTGTAACTGTGCGTTCACACCGAATGCGAATAGCGTGTCAAATTCGCGCCTGACGCCTCTCAGTTTGACGCTTGACCACTTTATGTTAATTTGCGTGTCAAGAGTGAAACTAACGCGCGTAAAAACAAAAGTTTGAAGCGAAATTTACGCGCGTCAGAAATCGAAATCCGTTGGCGGCCATTGTTTTTATGTCGACCGAGTATTTCATCTAGAGAGATTCACCACACTGTATTTGCTCTGGAGAGCAGAACAGTGGCGTGGGGATCATCGTAGCCGTATATTTGTGTCCTCCGGACCCTTCCGAGGTGAACCGTTTGGCTAGTTTCACCATTTGCTTGTTTCAGGAGCTGCGCTGGATGACGGCCGCTGTCAGCGGTAAGTCCGCCTGTCCTGCGGCCAGTTTGATGACCTGTTGTCCCGCATCGGAGCGAGGATCACCCTCGCCCTCATCCACCTAATCTAGCTGTCATTTATTTTTGTTTTGATGATAAATAGAGCCAGCTTCCACAAGTTATTAACCTGTCCTGTGATTTTTTTTCTCTCACGTCCAGACACGAACTTATGCACATGTTGATTGTCTTTACATCATAATACTATTTCATCTAGATTTGGAATGAATAACATTCAATACAAAATGAACATGTCTCGATATAAAATAATGTTTTAAGTGATAAAATATTTGCTTTGTTGTGCATAATCCCACCAATGCATTTAGTCATATTACAAAATAATTTAATGAAGCATCCAGACACTTCACCACGTGAGCAAGCAGCTAGGCTCCTGATTGGTTAACACGACGCGATTCACGCCAAAGTTCAGATTTTTCAACTCGGGCGGCAGGTGCGAATTCACGTCAAAATGCGTGAATGCACAAATGGCACTAACTAATTCATTCACGTGTAACGTGCTTAACGCGCCAGATGCTCAATTTGCGCTTGAACAAGGCGCATTCGCGTTTTCGCTCCGCGCTCCACGCCTCATTCGCGCAACAGGAATTTGTTACGCGCATGAACGCGTCTTTGCATTGACTTAACTTTGAAATCACTTCGCGCCTGACGCGCGTGTAACTCAGCTAGCAGTCAGAATTGTGAGATAAAAAGTTGGGATTCCCTTTATTTCATTTATTAAAAAGTCAGGATTTCGTTTTTATTTATTCCATGGCAGACACAAGCTTCCAAAATATAATACGATGTCCAATATATATATTTATAAAATTAATATATATGTGTATAAATAATTATTTGATATATTAAGAACACATTTCTCTTAAATACAAAATAATTACACACACTACGCACACATATATAATGTAAATGCAAACTTTTATTTTGGATGTGATTAATCGCGATTAATCGTTGCCCAGCCCTAATATATATATATATATATATATATATATATATATATATATATATATATATATATGCATATATATGCTATATATATATATGATAGATCTTGGATCTATCTCTGTCTGCTTAATGTATAATATGCAATGACAATAGTGCAGCAGTTATTGTTAGTTTCTTTAAAAGAGATAGCTGTATATCTTGCTAGACATGGAGGATATAAGACAGAAATTTAAAAAGGGAGAAAAAAAGCGTATCATCTCTAAAACAACTAATAATCTTCATAAAAAAGTTTAAATTAAGGAAATACATTATGTTTGTAAGATCAATAAAGTATCTGCAGGGTGCATCAGTCATGCCGTGGAGGTTCTCTGTTTAATCTGCATAGACACTGATTAATATGCAGGACTAATGAGTGGGATAGATGAAATGTAATGATTTGAGCAGAGTTGAGAAATGATCTAAGCTGCTTAATTAAGCAAGATCTAACAAGGAAATCAGAAGAACAAGCATCCTTTAGCAACTCTTTCACATTTGCATGCATGTCTCCATCAAATTCTGTTTTAAACTCAATACTTAAAGGGATTTTTCACCAAAACTGTAAATTCCTCATTATTGATTTTGTTGCAAAATCATATGATAGATGAGCTGTCATATGAATGTATATTCCAAGTCACCAGTGCATTTTTAGCTTTACATCCAAAATCTGCAATTAAGAGCCATATTGAGGGTAAAGCATTATGTAATTTAAAGTAACACATTACTTTTAAATTTACAATAAAATATTTGAGTTATACACTCACCTAAAGGATTATTACGAACACCTGTTCAATTTCTCATTAATGCAATTATCTAATCAACCAATCATATGGCAGTTGCTTCAATGCATATAGAGGTGTGGTCCTGGTCAAGACAATCTCCTGAACTCCAAACTGAATGTCAGAATGGCAAAGAAAGGTGATTTAAGCAATTTTGAGCGTGGCATGGTTGTTGGTGCCAGACGGGCCGAGTCTGAGTATTTCACAATCTGCTCAGTTACTGGGATTTTCACGCACAACGATTTCTAGGGTTTACAAAGAATGGTGTGAAAGGGAAAAACATCCAGTATGGGGCAGTCCTGTGGGTAAAAATGTTGGTATGGGTTGCGTGTGTATTATACGTTTGAGTAGAATTAATGGTGTGGGGTGTGTGTGTATTACATGCAAATGAACCGTGTATCAAATGCATGCAAAAACTCAATCTTACGCGTATAAATTGCATGACAATACACAATGCATGTTATAGAGACGCATTTACGTGAGAACAGGCTGTTTATACAGTATATACTGAGCAGGACAATGACACTCATTTAGCTGGTTGATGAAAAAAAAAGGCTTGTGCAACAAAACTACATTTCCCATCAACTGGCTGTACGAAAATGATCAAATACAAAACGCACTTTTTACTGTTACATTAGCACCTAAAATGCTTATTTTCATTGTTGGAAAGTGGGAAAAGAGAATGAGATTGCCTAGTGTGTTAAGTTTGATCTGAACAAAATCAAGAAAGTCCTGTCATAATAACTGGAACTTTTAGACAGGATCTTCCCAAACAGAACTGAAAACAGCTTTGTGTTTATATTTGGAACTGGTTCTGAGGGCTGGTAACCAACAGTATCTACCATTGAGATCAAAATGTGCATTTTCATGTTACATTTATCTCACACAGCACAAATCTGAGAATGCAGATGTCTGTGTACAAATGCAAGAAAAAAGATGGGGAAGGGGGGGATAGAACAAGAAGGACAAGGAGAGAGACAAATCCATATTCATCCTCTCTGTGAACTAGAAGTTATCTCTGCAAACAAAGATTTGGAAATATCACCGCTATCTGCTCCTTTGTGCCCCAGGTTGCCTTTATCACCATCCGATTGAAGCTCAAACCCTGTCAAATATTCCTATGGAATCTAACAGCTGAGGGATGGAAATTAGGTGTGGATGTCAACCATGGATTTTCAGAGACGGAGAACATTTCTAGAGACTAGGGTTTTAAATGCGTGGGTACATTTTATGGGAGAATCATAAAGCCTGTCAAGAATTTGTCCTATGGTCATATTTCACCACCAGACCTGGACGTTTTATGAAATTTAAGCTCTGAATATGCAAATGAAGAGTTAGTTCAGTAATTTAACTTAAAGGGTACATATCATGCTTTTAAATCATTCATTTTTACTTATAAATCATACATTTGTGGTCTATATAAAGCATAACTGCAATGCTTGGGTCTGAATTCCTCATTATTATAGCTCCACAGGCCCCTTTTCTACCCCTTTTCTGATGTGCTTCTGTGAGCAAGTCGTTTCAATGCGGCCCCTTTAAATAAAAAGGCGTACCGTCTTACCCCGCCTGATTTCCAGGTCGCTGAGTTCACTGTGAGCTCAACTCTCTGCATTTGGCCATTATTGTAGTTTGATAAGAGATACGATTACTATAGCTTCAGAAGAACATTTTTATTCACACGTTAACAGAATGTTAACAACGGAAGACTTGTCCACCAAGCCTTACATATTCGAGCCAGAGCCCGCGATTTGAAAATACGACGACGACGAACAGTGAAAGTCGACTATTTCTCTTGTTAAAACAAGCACACTGACAAGATAAATAACTGCGGTCTGATCTTACCACTAAAAATCTGTATTGATAATAAAACGATAACTTACGTTTAGAAAGCATCAGGAAACACAGCAGCGAAATGATAGAAGGAATTTACCTGATCGGCAAACCCTTCTGTATACTGGCTGAGGTTGTTGAATTGGGGATCCTTGAAGTGCTTCAGGTCACTACATCCAACAACCGAACATTTTGACTAGCCCTCTCGTAACTTTTGCATGATTAAGCTTGGACTACAAAATCGGAGCGAAAAATAATAATGGCGGATTGCCCGTAGTAGTTGGACCGGTAGTCAATGTCCTTATTTGTCAGTTCCGCTGCAAATACGGTGACGTACTTGCTCAAAAAACGTCATAGACAACAGAAAAATCTGAACAGGTTGAAAAATATGACCAAAACAGAATATAAAGATCTAAACGAAGCACCTGAAGAGAATAATTCCATCTTTTCTGTACTTATAAACACCTCAAATCTACAACAAAATGCATTTAAGGGCTAAAAAAGTGGATTTTGCATGATATGTCCCCTTTAAATGGCAATGAAGATTACCTATTAATTGTCATTTAAGTGAAATTACTGAACTTAAATATACAAGCTTGATAAAAATTAGAATAAAATTTCAAATGGCATTTAGAGGCTTTTGCATCTGAACTCTTTCAAATAGAATTTGAAGCGTCTGTAAATGTGTTTTTACAATCTAGTAACTTTAATCTTACATTGTAGAGCAAATAAATAATTGTTTATTCAATACTATTATGTCTTTTTGAATAATCATGACTTTTTAGTATGTTTACCGGCTTAGGTATGAAACACTGGGCCAAAAACAAGTCAAAGTTGTCGGGCAACAAATGAGGTACCATACGCTGTCTGGCTTAAAAAAAAAAAATAATTGGTATGCCTGAAACAATTGAGACTCTGCTACAATTATTTAAAGAGCCTGGTCATATGATATGACTTTTAATAAGGCTAGTCTCATATTCAGTACACACATTCAGTACACGTGAAAGCAACTTTTGAAGAGAGTGAATCAGTAAAGGCTGACAGGGAGAAGACACGCTACTTTATGACATACAATAAATGTGAAGGGGGGAGTTGAACAGATGGTCTCATAATGTGTCTGTGTCTGCAGTCACACAAGTCAAGGTTAAACACAGTCTGAACGCATCTGGATAGAGCCACGGAAAATACTCGCACCTAGTTTGAATAAAACTTTATGCTGTTATTTGCAGCAGCCTATAAATGTGTCATACATATAAATGAGTCATATGCTAAAATTCTACACTTCTTTTTAAGTGATAAATGGATGGATGGAACTCTGCGGGAATTTAAAGTCATCTTGAATTGACTCACAACCTATCTCACATCCATAATGTTGCATATAAACCAAGTTAAACAAGACATATATGAGTAATATTTCATTTAGACTGGACATTGATTTGATACTGGCCATTTAGAATTTCAGTCCATTCTTAGTTTTGGTTTCAAGGACTTTTAGTTTGAAATTCGTCTTGTGTTCACAACATTCATCAGTAACCATGGACATCAGTAACCATTTGTGTTCCACAAAATAAAGAAAGTCATACAGGTAACAGTAAATGCAGTCACAATTTTAATTTCTGTGCAGGATATCCCTTTAATAGGGTCTTAGTTTTGAGTTCATGTTGGTTGTAAATTAAAAAAAAGACCAATATTCAGTAGAGGTGTAAATCCTATAACAATCTGATAAGTAATGATTTGATTATAAAATAATTCTCAATGCATCTTTTTCTCCAATTTTTGCATTAAATTATTAATAATTACTATTATGATAAGCACAATACAGTTATTTTTTGTTATTTTATCTTTGTTATTAAAAATAAGAATAAAGATGTGAATAACAAACAGTAGATAAATAATAATTAATGTAATAATGAAAAGCAAAAATAATCACAACATAGTCTGTGAGTAATTATTTACAAATATAATAATTATTATTTTTCTTTTACAGAGAATAAAGAAACTAAAGAAAACTGAATTCGGGATTGCATGTGTCTGAGAAGCGGCTTTCTGTGCGTGTCATTCAGATCTTTTTCATGGCATATTGCGCTTAACTTTTTTAAGATCAAAAACGCCTCACATATTCATGCATGTTATTTCTGTAAAAAAAAAAAATGAAATGTGTCGAAATATCTGCTTTTAAGAAATTAGGGTTCATTTTCTGCAAACATCAGATGCAAATGCTTTGCTTATGACATTTGTATTAATAATTAATAAGAGTAGTTTATTTTATTACAGTAAAGCAGTATATTAATATGCATGATAAGCCTATTTGATAAATTTTTTAATCGATTGTTTTGTATTTACGCATCCATGCAGACTCAAGTTCAAATCGGTGCATACACACATTTTATAAATGAGGCCCATAAACTGTTATTGGTCACCATCTGTTTAACAAACCAATAGCACAAGGGGAGCCAATCATAAGTGCACCTTAATTATTTGTTTTCCTAGTTGTTCCAAAGTCTGAAAGGTTAAAGAAAACATGCACATAACAATTTGAAGTCATTATAATCTTGTAAAACTTAAGACAATGACTGTTGTTTTTTCAACAATCATTTTATGTCCATGATTACACCTTCTGGATTAGATGTAAGGTCCCATGATTCCCAAAAAATCAGTAACTTCAATTATGTAAAAAACACAAAAGGGTTTAATCTCTAATAAAATGATTGCTTTGCTGATTGTGGTGGGCAAACACATTAAATGCTTACTTTTACAAACACACACGCACCAAAACCTCTGATTACATGCTTAAGTGGAATCCTTCTGTAGCTTCCTCTCTGAATGCATTGTTGAGTCCAACAAATCAGCATCGTTAATCCATCTGAATGATCCATCTCGTGTTTCGAGAGAGCCTTCATCAGTCCGGTCAATTATCTGGCCATGACAACCATCTAATCGCTTTGCAAAACTAACAATGCTGCTGTGACCGATCGAAAGCAGAATTAGAAAAAAGCCTGTCTCTTCATAAAGACAGTGCGATGCTTTGACATGGCCACATGAGGATGGGAGGATTTCATTGTCACACTCTGTGCCTTTCTGATCTCTTCTAATCCCGAGGCAACACGAGCGAGCGAGAGCGCGACAAATACCCGCCTCGCTATACGAGGTTAAAGAAGCCACATGGCATCCACTTGAATCGGTGCATGCTCTAACAGAGTTATTTTTGTGCTCGTATGGCAGCAAAAAGCATTATTTTGTTTTCTGTGCCCTCCGGTAGAAGACGAATGTTCCATCTAGGCCTGTCGTGATTATTTGAGATAACATGATCATTGAAGCTTGTGAGTGGGGAGTGGTTGTCAGGGATTTGCTATGTAGTTGCTAAGAGGTATTTAGAGTGTTGTTATGTGGTTGCTAGGATGTTCAGTGTGGCTGCCAGGGACTCAAGCCACTAACATGATCGAACTTTTCTGTATCATAAAAAGATAGCATGTTACGTAGCTTATCAATGTTTGCGTCCAATGTCCAAAGGTGGAAAAAAAGCTGTTCTTGTAACATATGAAATATGATTTTCGAAAGAAAAGTTGCCGTCTAGTATAAGGGGTCTTTTACTGTAGTGGATAAAGTAACTTGTGGGTAGTTTTTTGGACCAATAAGTAATACCTCTGTTTTATCTGAATTTAATAGCAGGAAATTACTCGTCATCCAGCATTTTATATCTTTAAGACACTCTGTCAAATTAGATGAGTTAGTGTTTTCATCTGGTTGTGATGAAATATATAATTGAGTGTCATTAGCATAACAGTGGGAATTATTCCATGTTTTCTTATAATATTACCAAGTGGCAGCATATATATTGAGAATAGCAGAGGTCCTAACACGGATCCTTGTGGCACTCCATAGTCTACTAATGTTATCTTCGATTTTTCCCCATTTAAACAGACAAAATGGTAACCGTCTGATAAGTACAATCTAAACTGAATGCCTGTCCCTGAACACCAGTGTAGTTTTGTAGTCGATCCAATAGTATTTTATGATCTATAGTTTCGAACGCAGCGCTAAGATCGAGTAAAACTAGTATTGAAGCTTAAAAGTAAATCATTTGTAATTTTAACTAACGCAAAATCAAACCCAGGCTCATGTGCCGGTGTTAACATTTCTGCAAACTGATTGCTTCTTGTACGTTTTACAACACTTTCAAAATTAAATGTCCTTCGAGTGGTGGTAAAAGCACATTCGTTTTTTTTTTGTTTGTTTTTTTTTTCACAACAAATCAATGTAAATCTGCCGTTTGTTTGTTGAACATATTGTGGCAATTCGGAAATAAAATGTCCAGTGACTGGAATTAAGGGTACTGCTCTGAAAAGGCTAAACCACTAAACTAAACTGGATCTAGTGTTCATTTAAACAGGAAGCTGCATCAAATTGTAGAGGCACATTTCCCCAATGTATTCCCACTATTCTAGCCTGTGGATATGGCTCTGGACCTTCTTCTAATGTATATGCCTGTTCACACCAAGGACAATAACTATAAAGATTTTTATTCTAAATATAGAAGAATAGTAAAGCCCACACCACAACTACAATGATAATAGCACAGAGACACAATATCATTGGAATCCCTTTCAGTACTATTTTTCCCAGTTGATGAATGATAAAAACATTGACAGACAATCAGAATTATTCCTGCTTCAAAGAGCTTGAACACTTCAACCGATATGTTCGACCGATATGTTTTTTTTTTTTCACGCCGATACCTATCTTTTGAAATCTGGGTCGGCCGATGGCCGGTTAATGCTGCCGATTTAATTTGGCCGATATTTGGCCGTATTTACTTGTTTTTTAACCTCTATTTGAAAGATAAAATGTAAAAGAAATGGATAATTACTTAACATAGGCTAACTTTCTCAACAAAAACATTTTATCCCTCAAAAAAATGTCCTGAAACATGTATTTTTGGTTTGTTTTGTTTGTTGGCGGACAAAGACAAATGGACATAACTTAATTATCACAATAACAATTTAATTTTTTATATATAAGATTTATTATATTTTATTTAATTTAACTTCTAACAATAATGTATTTCACTAGTAAATTGCTGTTGAATGAAAAAAACAACCACCAGATGGGAAAATTAACAGAACGAGATGGTGTGGACGCTAATATATATATATAGTTATATTTATATTTATTGTTGGTGTGAATAAGCCTTATTATTATTATAATAATAATTATTTTAAATACAATATTTTATTATTTCTTATTTCCTGTAAAATATCTGTAAATTAAATTAAAAATAATAAACAGAATTAAATCATTAATAGGCAATTATATTCCATACTCCTGACAGTCCTAGATGTTCATGATAAGAACATCACAGTTTGACAGAATGTCTGGAATCACAAAACAACAGCTTATTATAACCCACCTGTCATCACAACAGAGCAAAACACATGTGGCAGTTACTATCAGTCCAGCCAGGGGCAATCAGAAATGGGTAAAAGCCACTATCATGCTGTAACCTCTCTTGAAATTGCAGCTGGAATGATTGTGGCATCTGTCACGTTCATAAAGCCGCAGGGAGCCTGTGAAGCTGATGTACAGAGGTGCTGCTTTTGTGGTCCCAGCAACAGCTGCACTCATCCTGGGCATTGGGACCTCTGTTGGTCCCTGCGGAGCAGAAGACAGAGAAGAATGGCTCGGCCAATCGCTGATGTAAGAATGTGAGAGATTTCTTCTTTTTTTTTCCCTGACAAGATGCAAACGAACTCTCTGAGGTGTTAATTTAAAGAGGGATTCTTATTAGTGTCACCATACTGAATCATTTGGAGGAAGTGTGATGGTCTTGACCTGAATGTCACAGTCCTCTCTGAAATAAGACAGCAGAATAGATTAATATTCCAGAATAATATATATTCCATACATGTGCTTGGACTTTAAGTACATGTAGGTGAAAATCAAGGTTTTAATGTTGTTTATATGTATGTGTGGTATTTTTAGTTGGTTTTAAGACAAGCCATGTGCAAATTCATGTCAATGCCATTGCTGAGTGTTTTCTGCTTTAAAACTGCAGTGAACCAAAGGCCATGTCCACACTAATACGTTTTCGATTGAAAACGTATATTTTCTCTCCGTTTTGGCCTTCCGTCCACACTGAGACGCCGTTTTAAGTCAACAAAAATGTATCGTTTGGAAACGCTCTCTCAAAGTGGATAAATTTGAAAACGCCGTTTTCGCGTTGTGGTGTGGACAGTGCAACCGGAGGTATTTCAAAACGATGATGTAAGTTTAGTCATGTGATCCATGTAGTACCAATAGATATTCATGTTTATCGGTATTGTGCCTGTTATGTGTTATTCATTTTTACACTATTGCTAAAATATGTTACTTTCTATGTTACTTTATATGTTCTATTGTTCATAGCACAGTTCTGCAAAGATGACAGATAATGTAGCCTACTCACATTTGCTGTCCTGCGGCAAAATAGGAGAGCAGTTGCGTTTTAGACCAAACATATGGTGAATGAATGCGACGGATCTGTGATGGTGTGATATTTTGCTGAATAATAATTATCCTGTTATTGTGCGATAACATTATTATTTATTTTCCCATCTGAATCATCTCAGTGAGCTTTTCTGAAGTTTCACGCATGCGTAGTAAAGTGAATTTAGAAGTTTCTCATTCACACTGAAATGTCTGAAAACGCCTGAAAACACTAGTGTGGACGGAAGAGCGTATTTAAACGAAAACTCCCTTTCAAATCTATCCGGATTAATGTGGATGTAGCCAAAGTCAGTCTCAAAACATCGGTTTGAAATCGATGGTGTTTCTGACGTCATAACCAATCAGGTCAACGTGTGATCGTCAACGAGTGGATCTCTGAGCTGATGTGAGTGAGTAGAGGCGGGGCTAATTTGCATTTTCATAGAACCGCATATAGTAAATGTGGCAAGGTTGAAATAGAGTTACATTCAAGCTTTTTTAAGGGGGAAAAAGTTTCAATATGTCGTTTTGGTGATCAAAGATGAGATTCAAGCGTACAAGCGCAAAGATGAGTCAAGCATTATTGACTACAGGCGGACTTTAACATTTTAATGCTATGCTGAAAAAAAAAAAACTAGGTAAGCAACAAAACAGATTTGCAAACATTGGTTTCCAAAATACTTATGAGATCCTATTGAAATAAGCTAAATTGTGTGTTTAAAAAATTGCTAGCCATTTGCATCTTTAAACTTTTTGATGGACACATCCACATCCTGTCACCAACACGGTCACTCGTGTTGCCAGCAATCGCCAACTCTAGAAAACGATTGACTTTATCCTATAAATCACTGTTGGCTCTTTAACTAATTGTCTTTGCATATGTAAACTGTATATTCTGTCAAAAGATTTCACACTTCATGCATTAAATTAATAGGGCAATTAATCAAGGGATTTTTACATTTGTAGCATTTCTCCAAGTTGTTCCAAAGACGCTTTAAGACTTAAAGATTCCAGTGAGAAGTAAAAGGCGAATATGGCAAGACAACAATCTCGACAACAGAACCGGAAGACAATACAATGCTGAATAAAGTCGTGTTTTTTGTTATTTTTGGACCAAAATGTATTTTCGATGCTTCAAAACATTGTAACTAACCCACTGATGTCACATGGACTACTTTAATGATGTCTTTATGTCCTTGCTGGACAAAGACAGTGTATCGTACATACATTTTCAATGGAGGGACAGAAAGCTATTCGGAACAAATCTAAAATATCTTTAACTGTGTTCTGAAGATGAACAGAGGTCTTACCGGCTTGAATTGGACATGAGGGTGAGTCATTAATGACATCATTTTCATGTTTTGGGTGAACTAACCTTTTAAGTTTAAGTATTGGAGAGGAAAAACCTTTAACCAAATTAAACTCAGGTTGTACAAGAAGCACACAACTAAACAGAAGGGCATGCAGCCATGCTACAAAACAAATGTAACTCAAAATGAAATAAACAGTAGGCACAACAGCTTATTACTGAACAAAAAGCAAACATCTGATCTTTGCAAGTCTGATCATGGAACTTGAAATGCCATGTTGTAGATTTGCCAATGATCTGATCATTATTATCCTCAGACTGCAGGTTGAATGACCAGATCCACAGAAATTTTAACCATGAGAAAAAGATATCAAGAATAGGAACAAATGTCTTTGAAATGCATTTAAGGTCTACACTCTCCTATATTAAAGAGCTATAATTAAATCATTTATTGAGCACATATGATGTGCACCAGTACTAAAACAAAATGTTTTGGGCACATATTCAAAAAGGGATAAAATGACTCTTAATGTTCACTTTGCTATGTCTAAAAAGACAAGGATATGTAAGAGAAATATAGGCCTACACTCAGTTTTTTTCATATGCTAGTTGAATTTATAAAAGTCACATTTCTAAAGTGACTGTACTTCTGTGCAAGTGTCACATCTGGAAATGTGCCACTGCCATTGTTTTGTCTCAAGATGCACACCAGTAATGTTTGTTTTTGTTTTTCCTTAGGAATTATCATTAAAGATACTTAAATGTCCTAATTGAACTAAAGTCTAATCCTAGCTTAATCAAAGCCCTGTCTGTGAAACCATTTGGAGAGCTAACCCTTCTACATTGTGTTTTTATTTGTATTTTTGAATTGTGCATAAGAATATTCCTACAAATGTAATGCCTACCAAATACAAGTTATTCCTCTGAGCACATTTCCTATTTTAAAAAGTCTAAACTGACAATTTCCTAATGACGAGCTTTGTCTGCAGGGTTTAGAATTTTACACAAAAATGGTTCATTATACTGCAATTAGTATTTTCCTTGAGTTACATTTCCCTTTTTAATTCCTTCGTTAGTAAGGCTGGAATTGCTCTGTTTCAGCTAATGCAACTCACTGGCATGATCGAATGGCCATGCAAAAATCCCCAAACAGACTAGATAAGCAAAATTACTTCCCGGACAGGCTTGATCTATTATGTATCTAGACTGAACATTTTGTAGGGCATTTTGTGCTTCAATTGAGACTGCTCTTCTTATTAAAACAGAAGAAAGAATGACAGGTGCGAATACAACTGTTGCTGTAGATGAAAACCAACACTTAGATTAAACTTCATCTTTCAGCATCTTTACACCATGCATGGCCTTTCTGGAGGTTGAATCAGGAAAATTGTGCTGGATCTCAATCCAATGACGAATCTGCTTCACAATTATGGTGCAAAAGTTCTTAAAAAAAGTTCTAAAAATGCTGAAGATTCTTCAAGACCCTTCCAAAGGCTCACATATGAACAAACCGGTTTGAAAAAAGAGATCATAAGTTGGTCACACTTGTTAGTGGAACATGGTAGCCAGTTGTTACATGGACCAATATGGTCTAGTTGCTCAGCCAAAACAGCCTGGACCAGATCATTACAAGTTTGGACCAGCTAGAACCCATCTGTGGGTGTTTTTTTTAATGAGAACAAAATGTACTTTGAGAAAAGTTAAGTGCAGCGTTTTTAATTCAGTAAAATGAGATTACAAACACATATTCATGAAGTTCCAGAAATCCTGTGAGAGGTCAAAAACGTATAATGGTCTGCAATTCTAAAAAACAAATGTATTTGTCAGTTTGAACCCATTTGTTCCAAACAATACAAACGTTCCAACTATTAACCCGAATGCATGTGACAGGAATAACTTGAATCCCAATAAGGCCTGTTTTCTGGGACACATATTCCATTGTTCCATATCTTAGGAGAAAATGTATGTATGTATGTATTCCAGTTCTAGCTTTGACAAAACTGCTATTTATCTACAAATATAGCTTTTAGCCCATTGCATGCTTTTGTGAGCGTCTGCTTTGAAGAAAAGGCTCCTTCAGTCAGTCAATTCCGTGTGAGACCTACCAAATTATCAAGAGACTCTAAGCAGAGCCTTTAAGTCATCATGGTAAAAAGCTGTCATCATTAATTCCAAAAATATCTTCAAATCTTTCTCCATGAGAAGAGAGCTTTGATCCATTTGAGCTGCACCAATTTCTTAGCATTAAAACCTTTGACAGGCCCATCCGTAACAACCACTACCTTCATTAATAAAGTATCATGAAGTAATTTATGTTGTTCCAAACCAGTATGAGTTTCTTTTTTTGTACACAAAAGAAGATATTTTGTACAATGTTGGTAACCAGATAGTTTATGGTAGTATTGACTTTCATTGTATATAATTTTCATTACTATGGAATCAATGGCTACCATCAACTGTCTAGGGTGCATTTCCCAAAAGCATCGTTAGCCAACTATGATCGGCAAGTTCCGTCTTTATCAGCATAGTTCAACGAGTCGGTATTTCCCGAAACAATCGATTCCAAGCAAATATTCCCAAACAGCATCGCAAAGTTGTGTGGTTTCAGGAAAACATCGCGACTAGCTGAGTTGATTTCTCCAACGAGTGAAGCAACGAGCTACATCGTTGTATGGGAAACACAAACCTGGTTACCAACATTCTTCAAAATATCTATTTGAGTTGAACTAAAAAGGTGACCCCATTTTCCTTTTTGGGTGAACTATCCCTTTAAATACTGCAGAGTGTCCATTGTTACTTCTTGAAACCTGATGTGTTATGTATGTTAACGGAATTAAACTTGTAAAGTGTTACCACTAACTACAATATAATATTTTTGATACACATATTTATTTATTTATTTATTTATATTGTGAAATTATTAGTCAACATGAAATAAAAATGGGTCCTATTAACTTCTCTTTATTCTGGTAATGTATGTCACACCCAAACACACACACACACGCACGCGCACACACATTTCATAATCCAGTCCAGGGTTATTATCATATAATTACAAAAACATTTCGTTAATTGAAATTCGATCTAAAAATAAAATAAAATTTTAATTTAAAAACTTTAAATGAAAATTGGAAATGTTGTATTGGCAACTAAATGAAATAATAACTTGAATAAGTTAAAGCACCAAAATTACTGGAAATAAATTGTAATATAAACTAAAACTGATACAAATGACAAGAGCACATAACAAACAAAAAGTTTAAATAAAATTAAAATTAAAACTGACTTAAAAAATAAAAGCAAAATATTAAAATATTATTAAAACTAGTATATTCTAAAATAACTAAAAAGATGCAGAATTTTCCTTTGTGGATGAAGTATCGTTTTAAATAATGAGTGTTTATTGTTAGCAACTATACTGTAATAGAATACTTTTGAAACACAATTTGTTTTGATTGGCAAATTACTAGTCAACATGAAATAAAAAATGAACATGGATATATATATATATATATATATATATATATATATATATATATATATATATATATATATATATATATATATATATATATATATATATACACTTGCGTTATATTTATAATATAAATATATACTACTATAACACTAAAATAATACTGATCCAATAAATCCCTGATGCATAAATGCAAGTCCTGACCTACATTTCACTACATCTTACTTTGTGGAAGTAAAATGGGTTGCGATCAGTGTTTCACATTGACTTGACGTGAAGTCTAAAACAGCAGGCATAAATATACACTTTCCCAACATCAGTGTCTTTGTCTCGCCTCACATCTCGCTGACAGAGATCCGGCCCTGCCCCACCTCACAGCCTGCTATTTGACTTCCTCCAGCACCAGAAAGCCTCTCATTACTGTCCCTCCAGCTTTCAGATCCACACCTGCCACGCGCTTGTTAGACTCGTTCAAAAGATAACAAATCAAAGCAGAAGACTCTTTAACACAGCCTGTCCAGATAAGGTCGCACTGTCACGTGAAATCAAAAGGGACTGAGTGAAAGTAGAGGAGCCATTCACAGTTCGAGGGTTCGACTGCACCATTAACATCGCTGGCATTGCATGCTTGTGACAGCAAAGCACCGGGGTCCCCATCCAAAAATCGTACCTATGTTAGGCATAGAGTTGAAGTTAGCAATCACGGGACAAAATTCGTTTTAAGGAACAGGATCAAGCTGTTCCGTTTTTCAGCGTTGGTGATATTTATTTGCATTAGCATTGTAGCTGAGTAGATAAAAAATAAAACAGTCAAATTAACAATTAACAAGACATGTTTTCTACTGCTTTTCAATAAATTAACAAATTGAGTATTTCATAGTTTTTGACAACATGTACCAATTAAACAAAACAGCAACACTTTATTTCAATAGTACACTTTTAGGCAATCTATTAACTAACCTTGCAACGTCAACAGTCAGAGTACAGGTGAATTATAATATCGTGCAAATGTTCATTTATTTCAGTAATTCAACTTGAAAGGTGACACTAATATATTACTGTACATAGACTCATTGCATTCAAAGTGAGATCAGAGCCTTTATTTGTTATACTTTGGATGATTGTGGCTTACAGCTCATGAAAACCAAAAATTCAAAATGAGAATATAGTGAAAAGTTTTTCATAAGATGACTTAAAATATCTCACTTTGCATGTAATGAGTCGAATATATCAGTTTCACCGTTTAAAACGATATTCGTTTGCACGATATTCTATTTTTTAGAGTTTAATGTGTTTTACTGTGGTAAATTGTTGGTTCCACTTCATTTTAGGTGTCGTTAATGTTGTACTAACATATAAATTCATCATTTGATACAATGTACTAATTGTGTGCACACTTGTTATAACTTTTATTTTCAAATGACCGGCATGTAATTACACGTATAACCACACCTCAATTAGAGCCCGACCAATAAAGGATTTTGAAGGCCGATACCGATACAAATATTTGTTGGTTTTAAAATCCAAATATCCGAGATATATATATATATATATATATATATATATATATATATATATATATATATATTATTGTGCAGAAATGCGCAACAAAACATTAACATATTTACCTAACATTAGTTATTTGTAGTTATTTATGAGTTATAACTAAAATAATATGATAATGCATTTTAATAAGAAACTTGTTTCTTTTTTGTCACAACAGAACAGACTGATGAAAGTGGCATTAGCTAGATTTGTGTCCGTTTTTATTTTATTTTTGAAATATTCATTTATCGGTCATTATAAATGCCGATACCGATAGTTTGGAAAATACCTAATATCGGCCGATATTATTGGCCTGCCAGATATGTGATCATAGCTCTAACCTTAATAGCACCTCAATAGCAGCTTAAGTTGGTTGTCGACAAAAAATGAACAAGTTCTCTTATTAAAATGCATTATCATATTATTTTAGTTATAACTCATAAATAACTACAAATAACTAATGTTAGGTAAATATGTTAATGTTTTGTTGCGCATTTCTGCACAATAATATATATATATATATATATATATATATATATATATATATATATATATATATCTCGGAATATTCGGATTTTAAAACCAACAAATATTTGTATCGGTATCGGCCTTCAAAATCCTTTATTGGTCGGGCTCTAATTGAGGTGTGGTTATACGTGTAATTACATGCCGGTCATTTGAAAATAAAAGTTATAACAAGTGTGCACACAATTAGTACATTGTATCAAATGATGAATTTATATGTTAGTACAACATTAACGACACCTAAAATGAAGTGGAACCAACAATTTACCACAGTAAAACACATTAAACTCTAAAAAATAGAATATCGTGCAAACGATATCGTTTTAAACGGTGAAACTGATATATTCGACTCATTACATGCAAAGTGAGATATTTTAAGTCATCTTATGAAAAACTTTTCACTATATTCTCATTTTGAATTTTTGGTTTTCATGAGCTGTAAGCCACAATCATCCAAAGTATAACAAATAAAGGCTTGATCTCACTTTGAATGCAATGAGTCTATGTACAGTAATATATTAGTGTCACCTTTCAAGTTGAATTACTGAAATAAATGAACATTTGCACGATATTATAATTCACCTGTACTCTGACTGTTGACGTTGCAAGGTTAGTTAATAGATTGCCTAAAAGTGTACTATTGAAATAAAGTGTTGCTGTTTTGTTTAATTGGTACATGTTGTCAAAAACTATGAAATACTCAATTTGTTAATTTATTGAAAAGCAGTAGAAAACATGTCTTGTTAATTGTTAATTTGACTGTTTTATTTTTTATCTACTCAGCTACAATGCTAATGCAAATAAATATCACCAACGCTGAAAAACGGAACAGCTTGATCCTGTTCCTTAAAACGAATTTTGTCCCGTGATTGCTAACTTCAACTCTATGCCTAACATAGGTACGATTTTTGGATGGGGACCCCGGTGCTTTGCTGTCACAAGCATGCAATGCCAGCGATGTTAATGGTGCAGTCGAACCCTCGAACTGTGAATGGCTCCTCTACTTTCACTCAGTCCCTTTTGATTTCACGTGACAGTGCGACCTTATCTGGACAGGCTGTGTTAAAGAGTCTCTCGCTTCTGATTTGTTATTCTTTGAACGGTCTAACAAGCGCGTGGCAGGTGTGGATCTGAAAGCTGGAGGGACAGTAATGAGAGGCTTTCTGGTGCTGGAGGAAGTCAAATAGCAGGCTGTGAGGTGGGGCAGGGCCGGATCTCTGTCAGCGAGATGTGAGGCGAGACAAAGACACTGATGTTGGGAAAGTGTATATTTATGCCTGCTGTTTTAGACTTCACGTCAAGTCAATGTGAAACACTGATCGCAACCCATTTTACTTCCACAAAGTAAGATGTAGTGAAATGTAGGTCAGGACTTGCATTTATGCATCAGGGATTTATTGGATCAGTATTATTTTAGTGTTATAGTAGTATATATTTATATTATAAATATAACGCAAGTGTATATATATATATATATATATATATATATATATATATATATATATATATATATATATATATATATATATATATATATATATATATATCCATGTTCATTTTTTATTTCATGTTGACTAGTAATTTGCCAATCAAAACAAATTGTGTTTCAAAAGTATTCTATTACAGTATAGTTGCTAACAATAAACACTCATTATTTAAAACGATACTTCATCCACAAAGGAAAATTCTGCATCTTTTTAGTTATTTTAGAATATACTAGTTTTAATAATATTTTAATATTTTGCTTTTATTTTTTAAGTCAGTTTTAATTTTAATTTTATTTAAACTTTTTGTTTGTTATGTGCTCTTGTCATTTGTATCAGTTTTAGTTTATATTACAATTTATTTCCAGTAATTTTGGTGCTTTAACTTATTCAAGTTATTATTTCATTTAGTTGCCAATACAACATTTCCAATTTTCATTTAAAGTTTTTAAATTAAAATTTTATTTTATTTTTAGATCGAATTTCAATTAACGAAATGTTTTTGTAATTATATGATAATAACCCTGGACTGGATTATGAAATGTGTGTGCGCGTGCGTGTGTGTGTGTGTTTGGGTGTGACATACATTACCAGAATAAAGAGAAGTTAATAGGACCCATTTTTATTTCATGTTGACTAATAATTTCACAATATAAATAAATAAATAAATAAATATGTGTATCAAAAATATTTATATTGTAGTTAGTGGTAACACTTTACAAGTTTAATTCCGTTAACATACATAACACATCAGGTTTCAAGAAGTAACAATGGACACTCTGCAGTATTTAAAGGGATAGTTCACCCAAAAAGGAAAATGGGGTCACCTTTTTAGTTCAACTCAAATAGATATTTTGAAGAATGTTGGTAACCAGGTTTGTGTTTCCCATACAACGATGTAGCTCGTTGCTTCACTCGTTGGAGAAATCACAACTAGCTAGTCGCGATGTTTTCCTGAAACCACACAACTTTGCGATGCTGTTTGGGAATATTCGTCTGGAATCGATTGTTTCGGGAAATACCGACTCGTTGAACTATGCTGATAAAGACGGAACTTGCCGATCATAGTTGGCTAACGATGCTTTTGGGAAATGCACCCTAGACAGTTGATGGTAGCCATTGATTCCATAGTAATGAAAATTATATACAATGAAAGTCAATACTACCATAAACTATCTGGTTACCAACATTGTACAAAATATCTTCTTTTGTGTACAAAAAAAGAAACTCATACTGGTTTGGAACAACATAAATTACTTCATGATACTTTATTAATGAAGGTAGTGGTTGTTACGGATGGGCCTGTCAAAGGTTTTAATGCTAAGAAATTGGTGCAGCTCAAATGGATCAAAGCTCTCTTCTCATGGAGAAAGATTTGAAGATATTTTTGGAATTAATGATGACAGCTTTTTACCATGATGACTTAAAGGCTCTGCTTAGAGTCTCTTGATAATTTGGTAGGTCTCACACGGAATTGACTGACTGAAGGAGCCTTTTCTTCAAAGCAGACGCTCACAAAAGCATGCAATGGGCTAAAAGCTATATTTGTAGATAAATAGCAGTTTTGTCAAAGCTAGAACTGGAATACATACATACATACATTTTCTCCTAAGATATGGAACAATGGAATATGTGTCCCAGAAAACAGGCCTTATTGGGATTCAAGTTATTCCTGTCACATGCATTCGGGTTAATAGTTGGAACGTTTGTATTGTTTGGAACAAATGGGTTCAAACTGACAAATACATTTGTTTTTTAGAATTGCAGACCATTATACGTTTTTGACCTCTCACAGGATTTCTGGAACTTCATGAATATGTGTTTGTAATCTCATTTTACTGAATTAAAAACGCTGCACTTAACTTTTCTCAAAGTACATTTTGTTCTCATTAAAAAAAACACCCACAGATGGGTTCTAGCTGGTCCAAACTTGTAATGATCTGGTCCAGGCTGTTTTGGCTGAGCAACTAGACCATATTGGTCCATGTAACAACTGGCTACCATGTTCCACTAACAAGTGTGACCAACTTATGATCTCTTTTTTCAAACCGGTTTGTTCATATGTGAGCCTTTGGAAGGGTCTTGAAGAATCTTCAGCATTTTTAGAACTTTTTTTAAGAACTTTTGCACCATAATTGTGAAGCAGATTCGTCATTGGATTGAGATCCAGCACAATTTTCCTGATTCAACCTCCAGAAAGGCCATGCATGGTGTAAAGATGCTGAAAGATGAAGTTTAATCTAAGTGTTGGTTTTCATCTACAGCAACAGTTGTATTCGCACCTGTCATTCTTTCTTCTGTTTTAATAAGAAGAGCAGTCTCAATTGAAGCACAAAATGCCCTACAAAATGTTCAGTCTAGATACATAATAGATCAAGCCTGTCCGGAAAGTAATTTTGCTTATCTAGTCTGTTTGGGGATTTTTGCATGGCCATTCGATCATGCCAGTGAGTTGCATTAGCTGAAACAGAGCAATTCCAGCCTTACTAACGAAGGAATTAAAAAGGGAAATGTAACTCAAGGAAAATACTAATTGCAGTATAATGAACCATTTTTGTGTAAAATTCTAAACCCTGCAGACAAAGCTCGTCATTAGGAAATTGTCAGTTTAGACTTTTTAAAATAGGAAATGTGCTCAGAGGAATAACTTGTATTTGGTAGGCATTACATTTGTAGGAATATTCTTATGCACAATTCAAAAATACAAATAAAAACACAATGTAGAAGGGTTAGCTCTCCAAATGGTTTCACAGACAGGGCTTTGATTAAGCTAGGATTAGACTTTAGTTCAATTAGGACATTTAAGTATCTTTAATGATAATTCCTAAGGAAAAACAAAAACAAACATTACTGGTGTGCATCTTGAGACAAAACAATGGCAGTGGCACATTTCCAGATGTGACACTTGCACAGAAGTACAGTCACTTTAGAAATGTGACTTTTATAAATTCAACTAGCATATGAAAAAAACTGAGTGTAGGCCTATATTTCTCTTACATATCCTTGTCTTTTTAGACATAGCAAAGTGAACATTAAGAGTCATTTTATCCCTTTTTGAATATGTGCCCAAAACATTTTGTTTTAGTACTGGTGCACATCATATGTGCTCTAATAAATGATTTAATTATAGCTCTTTAATATAGGAGAGTGTAGACCTTAAATGCATTTCAAAGACATTTGTTCCTATTCTTGATATCTTTTTCTCATGGTTAAAATTTCTGTGGATCTGGTCATTCAACCTGCAGTCTCAGGATAATAATGATCAGATCATTGGCAAATCTATCAACATGGCATTTCAAGTTCCATGATCAGACTTGCAAAGATCAGATGTTTGCTTTTTGTTCAGTAATAAGCTGTTGTGCCTACTGTTTATTTCATTTTGAGTTACATTTGTTTTGTAGCATGGCTGCATGCCCTTCTGTTTAGTTGTGTGCTTCTTGTACAACCTGAGTTTAATTTGGTTAAAGGTTTTTCCTCTCCAATACTTAAACTTAAAAGGTTAGTTCACCCAAAACATGAAAATGATGTCATTAATGACTCACCCTCATGTCAATTCAAGCCGGTAAGACCTCTGTTCATCTTCAGAACACAGTTAAAGATATTTTAGATTTGTTCCGAATAGCTTTCTGTCCCTCCATTGAAAATGTATGTACGATACACTGTCTTTGTCCAGCAAGGACATAAAGACATCATTAAAGTAGTCCATGTGACATCAGTGGGTTAGTTACAATGTTTTGAAGCATCGAAAATACATTTTGGTCCAAAAATAACAAAAAACACGACTTTATTCAGCATTGTATTGTCTTCCGGTTCTGTTGTCGAGATTGTTGTCTTGCCATATTCGCCTTTTACTTCTCACTGGAATCTTTAAGTCTTAAAGCGTCTTTGGAACAACTTGGAGAAATGCTACAAATGTAAAAATCCCTTGATTAATTGCCCTATTAATTTAATGCATGAAGTGTGAAATCTTTTGACAGAATATACAGTTTACATATGCAAAGACAATTAGTTAAAGAGCCAACAGTGATTTATAGGATAAAGTCAATCGTTTTCTAGAGTTGGCAATTGCTGGCAACACGAGTGACCGTGTTGGTGACAGGATGTGGATGTGTCCATCAAAAAGTTTAAAGATGCAAATGGCTAGCAATTTTTTAAACACACAATTTAGCTTATTTCAATAGGATCTCATAAGTATTTTGGAAACCAATGTTTGCAAATCTGTTTTGTTGCTTACCTAAGTTTTTTTTTTTTTAGCATAGCATTAAAATGTTAAAGTCCGCCTGTAGTCAATAATGCTTGACTCATCTTTGCGCTTGACGCTTGAATCTCATCTTTGATCACCAAAACGACATATTGAAACTTTTTCCCCCTTAAAAAAGCTTGAATGTAACTCTATTTCAACCTTGCCACATTTACTATATGCGGCTCTATGAAAATGCAAATTAGCCCCGCCTCTACTCACTCACATCAGCTCAGAGATCGACTCATCGACGATCACACGTCTGACCTGATTGGTTATGACGTCAGAAACACCATCGATTTCAAACCGTGTTTTGAGACTGACTTTGGCTACATCCACATTAATCCGGATAGATTTGAAAGGGGTTTTCGTTTAAATACGCTCTCCGTCCACACTAGTGTTTTCAGGCGTTTTCAGACATTTCAGTGTGAATGAGAAACTTCTAAATTCACTTTACTACGCATGCGTGAAACTTCAGAAAAGCTCACTGAGATGATTCAGATGGGAAATAAATAATAATGTTATCGCACAATAACAGGATAATTATTATTCAGCAAAATATTCACACCATCATCAGATCCGTCGCATTCATTCACCATATGTTTGGTCTAAAACGCAACTGCTCTCCTATTTTGCCGCAGGACAGCAAATGTGAGTAGGCTACATTATCTGTCATCTTTGCAGAACTGTGCTATGAACAATAGAACATATAAAGTAACATAGAAAGTAACATATTTTAGCAATAGTGTAAAAATGAATAACACATAACAGGCACAATACCGATAAACATGAATATCTATTGGTACTACATGGATCACATGACTAAACTTACGTCATCGTTTTGAAATACCTCCGGTTTCACTGTCCACACCACAACGCGAAAACGGCGTTTTCAAATTTATCCACTTTGGAGAGCGTTTTCCAAACGATACATTTTTGTTGACTTAAAACGGCGTCTCAGTGTGGACGGAAGGCCAAAACGGAGAGAAAAATATACGTTTTCAATCGAAAACGTATTAGTGTGGACATGGCCTTTGGTTCACTGCAGTTTTAAAGCAGAAAACACTCAGCAATGGCATTGACATGAATTTGCACATGGCTTGTCTTAAAACCAACTAAAAATACCACACATCATATAAACAACATTAAAACACTTGATTTTCACCTACATGTACTTAAAGTCCAAGCACATGTATGGAATATATATTATTCTGGAATATTAATCTATTCTGCTGTCTTATTTCAGAGAGGACTGTGACATTCAGGTCAGACCATCACACTTCCTCCAAATGATTCAGTATGGTGACACTAATAAGAATCCCTCTTTAAATTAACACCTCAGAGAGTTCGTTTGCATCTTGTCAGGGGAAAAAAAAGAAGAAATCTCTCACATTCTTACATCAGCGATTGGCCGAGCCATTCTTCTCTGTCTTCTGCTCCGCAGGGACCAACAGAGGTCCCAATGCCCAGGATGAGTGCAGCTGTTGCTGGGACCACAAAAGCAGCACCTCTCTACATCAGCTTCACAGGCTCCCTGCGGCTTTATGAACGTGACAGATGCCACAATCATTCCAGCTGCAATTTCAAGAGAGGTTACAGCATGATAGTGGCTTTTACCCATTTCTGATTGCCCCTGGCTGGACTGATAGTAACTGCCACATGTGTTTTGCTCTGTTGTGATGACAGGTGGGTTATAATAAGCTGTTGTTTTGTGATCCAGACATTCTGTCAAACTGTGATGTTCTTATCATGAACATCTAGGACTGTCAGGAGTATGGAATATAATTGCCTATTAATGATTTAATTCTGTTTATTATTTTTAATTTAATTTACAGATATTTTACAGGAAATAAGAAATAATAAAATATTGTATTTAAAATAATTATTATTATAATAATAATAAGGCTTATTCACACCAACAATAAATATAAATATAACTATATATATATATTAGCGTCCACACCATCTCGTTCTGTTAATTTTCCCATCTGGTGGTTGTTTTTTTCATTCAACAGCAATTTACTAGTGAAATACATTATTGTTAGAAGTTAAATTAAATAAAATATAATAAATCTTATATATAAAAAATTAAATTGTTATTGTGATAATTAAGTTATGTCCATTTGTCTTTGTCCGCCAACAAACAAAACAAACCAAAAATACATGTTTCAGGAAATTTTTTAGGGGATAAAATGTTTTTGTTGAGAAAGTTAGCCTATGTTAAAGTAATTATCCATTTCTTTTACATGTTATCTTTCAAAATAGTTGTCAAAAACCAAGTAAATATTCGGCCAAATTAAATCGGCAGCATTAACCGGCTATCGGCCGACCCCAGATTTCAAAGATCGGTATCGGCGTCAGAAATAAAACAAAAAAACATATTCGGTCGAACATATCGGTTGAAGTGTTCAAGCTCTTTGAAGCAGGAAGAATTCTGATTGTCTGTCAATGTTTTTATCATTCATCAACTGGGAAAAATAGTACTGAAAGGGATTCCAATGATATTGTGTCTCTGTGCTATTATCATTGTAGTTGTGGTGTGGGCTTTACTATTCTTCTATATTTAGAATAAAAATCTTTATAGTTATTGTCCTTGGTGTGAACAGGCATATACATTAGAAGAAGGTCCAGAGCCATATCCACAGGCTAGAATAGTGGGAATACATTGGGGAAATGTGCCTCTACAATTTGATGCAGCTTCCTGTTTAAATGAACACTAGATCCAGTTTAGTTTAGTGGTTTAGCCTTTTCAGAGCAGTACCCTTAATTCCAGTCACTGGACATTTTATTTCCGAATTGCCACAATATGTTCAACAAACAAACGGCAGATTTACATTGATTTGTTGTGAAAAAAAAAACAAACAAAAAAAAAACGAATGTGCTTTTACCACCACTCGAAAGGACATTTAATTTTGAAAGTGTTGTAAAACGTACAAGAAGCAATCAGTTTGCAGAAATGTTAACACCGGCACATGAGCCTGGGTTTGATTTTGCGTTAGTTAAAATTACAAATGATTTACTTTTAAGCTTCAATACTAAGTTTTACTTCGATCTTAGCAGCTGCGTTCGAAAACTATAGATCATAAAATACTATTGGATCGACTACAAAACTACACTGGTGTTCAGGGACAGGCATTCAGTTTAGATTGTACTTATCAGACGGTTACCATTTTGTCTGTTTAAATGGGGAAAAATCGAAGATAACATTAGTAGACTATGGAGTGCCACAAGGATCCGTGTTAGGACCTCTGCTATTCTCAATATATATGCTGCCACTTGGTAATATTATAAGAAAACATGGAATAATTCCCACTGTTATGCTAATGACACTCAATTATATATTTCATCACAACCAGATGAAAACACTAACTCATCTAATTTGACAGAGTGTCTTAAAGATATAAAATGCTGGATGACGAGTGATCTCTGCTATTAAATTCAGATAAAACAGAGGTATTACTTATTTGGTCCAGAAAAACTACCCACAAGTTACTTTATCCACTACAGTAAAAGACCCCTTATACTAGACGGCAACTTTTCTTTCGAAAATCATATTTCATATGTTACAAGAACAGCTTTTTTTCCACCTTTGGACATTGGACGCAAACATTGATAAGCTACGTAACATGCTATCTTTTTATGATACAGAAAAGTTCGATCATGTTACGTGGCTTGAGTCCCTGGCAGCCACACTGAACATCCTAGCAACCACATAACAACACTCTAAATACCTCTTAGCAACTACATAGCAAATCCCTGACAACCACTCCCCACTCACAAGCTTCAGATGATCCATGTCTATCTCAAATAATCACGACAGGCCTAAGATGGAACATTCGTCTTCTACCGGAGGGCACAGAAAACAAAATAATGCTTTTTGCTGCCATACGAGCACAAAAATAACTCTGTTAGAGCATGCACCGATTCAAGTGGATGCCATGTGGCTTCTTTAACCTCGTATAGCGAGGCGGGTATTTGTCGCGCTCTCGCTCGCTCGTGTTGCCTCGGGATTAGAAGAGATCAGAAAGGCACAGAGTGTGACAATGAAATCCTCCCATCCTCATGTGGCCATGTCAAAGCATCGCACTGTCTTTATGAAGAGACAGGCTTTTTTCTAATTCTGCTTTCGATCGGTCACAGCAGCATTGTTAGTTTTGCAAAGCGATTAGATGGTTGTCATGGCCAGATAATTGACCGGACTGATGAAGGCTCTCTCGAAACACCAGATGGATCATTCAGATGGATTAATCGATGCTGATTTGTTGGACTCAACAATGCATTCAGAGAGGAAGCTACAGAAGGATTCCACTTAAGCATGTAATCAGAGGTTTTGGTGCGTGTGTGTTTGTAAAAGTAAGCATTTAATGTGTTTGCCCACCACAATCAGCAAAGCAATCATTTTATTAGAGATTAAACCCTTTTGTGTTTTTTACATAATTGAAGTTACTGATTTTTTGGGAATCATGGGACCTTACATCTAATCCAGAAGGTGTAATCATGGACATAAAATGATTGTTGAAAAAACAACAGTCATTGTCTTAAGTTTTACAAGATTATAATGACTTCAAATTGTTATGTGCATGTTTTCTTTAACCTTTCAGACTTTGGAACAACTAGGAAAACAAATAATTAAGGTGCACTTATGATTGGCTCCCCTTGTGCTATTGGTTTGTTAAACAGATGGTGACCAATAACAGTTTATGGGCCTCATTTATAAAATGTGTGTATGCACCGATTTGAACTTGAGTCTGCATGGATGCGTAAATACAAAACAATCGATTAAAAAATTTATCAAATAGGCTTATCATGCATATTAATATACTGCTTTACTGTAATAAAATAAACTACTCTTATTAATTATTAATACAAATGTCATAAGCAAAGCATTTGCATCTGATGTTTGCAGAAAATGAACCCTAATTTCTTAAAAGCAGATATTTCGACACATTTCATTTTTTTTTTTTACAGAAATAACATGCATGAATATGTGAGGCGTTTTTGATCTTAAAAAGTTAAGCGCAATATGCCATGAAAAAGATCTGAATGACACGCACAGAAAGCCGCTTCTAGACACATGCAATCCCGAATTCAGTTTTCTTTAGTTTCTTTATTCTCTGTAAAAGAAAAATAATAATTATTATATTTGTAAATAATTACTCACAGACTATGTTGTGATTATTTTTGCTTTTCATTATTACATTAATTATTATTTATCTACTGTTTGTTATTCACATCTTTATTCTTATTTTTAATAACAAAGATAAAATAACAAAAAATAACTGTATTGTGCTTATCATAATAGTAATTATTAATAATTTAATGCAAAAATTGGAGAAAAAGATGCATTGAGAATTATTTTATAATCAAATCATTACTTATCAGATTGTTATAGGATTTACACCTCTACTGAATATTGGTCTTTTTTTTAATTTACAACCAACATGAACTCAAAACTAAGACCCTATTAAAGGGATATCCTGCACAGAAATTAAAATTGTGACTGCATTTACTGTTACCTGTATGACTTTCTTTATTTTGTGGAACACAAATGGTTACTGATGTCCATGGTTACTGATGAATGTTGTGAACACAAGACGAATTTCAAACTAAAAGTCCTTGAAACCAAAACTAACAATGGACTGAAATTCTAAATGGCGAGTATCAAATCAATGTCCAGTCTAAATGAAAATATTACTCATATATGTCTTGTTTAACTTGGTTTATATGCAACATTATGGATGTGAGATAGGTTGTGAGTCAATTCAAGATGACTTTAAATTCTTTGCATAGTTCTATCCATCCATTTATCACTTAAAAAGAAGTGTAGAATTTTAGCATATGACTCATTTATATGTATGACACATTTATAGGCTGCTGCAAATAACAGCATAAAGTTTTATTCAAACTAGGTGCGAGTATTTTCCGTGGCTCTATCCAGATGCGTTCAGACTGTGTTTAACCTTGACTTGTGTGACTGCAGACACAGACACACTTATGAGACCATCTGTTCAACTCCCCCCTTCACATTTATTGTATGTCATAAAGTAGCGTGTCTTCTCCCTGTCAGCCTTTACTGATTCACTCTCTTCAAAAGTTGCTTTCACGTGTACTGAATGTGTGTACTGAATATGAGACTAGCCTTATTAAAAGTCATATCATATGACCAGGCTCTTTAAATAATTGTAGCAGAGTCTCAATTGTTTCAGGCATACCAATTATTTTTTTTTTTTAAGCCAGACAGCCATATGGTACCTATTTGTTGCCCGACAACTTTGACTTGTTTTTGGCCCAGTGTTTCATACCTAAGCCGGTAAACATACTAAAAAGTCATGATTATTCAAAAAGACATAATAGTATGTGAATAAACAATTATTTATTTGCTCTACAATGTAAGATTAAAGTTATTAGATTGTAAAAACACATTTACAGACGCTTCAAATTCTATTTGAAGAGATTCAGATGCAAAAGCCTCTAAATGCCATTTGAAATTTTATTCTAATTTTTATCAAGCTTGTATATTTAAGTTCAGTAATTTCACTTAAATGACAATTAATAGAGTAATCTTCATTGCCATTTAAAGGGGACATATCATGCAAAATCCACTTTTTTAGCCCTTAAATGCATTTTGTTGTAGATTTGAGGTGTTTATAAGTACAGAAAAGATGGAATTATTCCTCTTCAGGTGCTTCGTTTAGATCTTTATATTCTGTTTTGGTCATATTTTTCAACCTGTTCAGATTTTTCTGTTGTCGTATGACGTCTTTTAGAGCAAAAGTACGTCACCGTCTTCTGCAGCGGAACTGACAAATAAGGACATATCGAGCACCGGTCTCTGCACTTCCGGGGATCCGCCATTATTATTTATCGCTCCTGATTTTTGTAAAAGTCGAAAGTTATGTCATGCAGAAAGTTACGAGAGGGCTAGTCAAATGTTTCGGTTGTTGGATGTAGCGACCTGAAGCACTTTCAAGGATCCCTGAATTTCAACAACCTCAGCCCAGTATACAGAAGGGTTTGCCGATCAGGTAAATTCACTTTTATCATTTCGCTGCTGTGTTTCCGATGCTTTGAAAACGTAGTTACGTGAGCAATATGTACTGAACCAAGGAGA
>JAQIUQ010006772.1:0-38288 GCA_030378365.1 Hybognathus amarus
AATATTTAAATATTTAAATATTTGTTTGCATTGCAACATTATTTTCATGGAAATAAACACTTTTTTATTTTTAAATCACCATGAAAGCAGTGCAATAAAAACTATCAAGACATATGAAGTATTAATAATATTAAAAAACGTATTTAAACAGGCCTGAGAGTTCACTTCTGAAGCCTGATTTTTAGGACCATTGAGATTTGTTTGCAATGAAACTTTATTTTGATGGCAATTTAAGCACTTTTTAAGTAAGCAATGCAACAAAAGCTATCATGATGTCTTTCAGGCGTTCACTTTCTTCAGCTTTCTAAAGGTTTGTTGTATTTTCAGCATTGGAGACTTTTCAAACTGGATTTGCAAAGAGACCGTGGTCTGTTAGTGAGGCTGAGAATATCAGTAATGAATAAAAATGGCCTTGGCTACTGGATTTGTTCAAGTCATTTAGGAAGCGGCAGCTCATAAAAGACTTTTAATCCAATGTTCCCTGAAAAGAGTATCCTGAGAGCCCATAAAGACAGAGGAGAGGACGTTTATACATCAGGTTTTCCCATCCAGCGGCCAGAATCTGCACTGAACTTCCGATCGGATTGTGGTTCCATCTCGCGCAAGCAGAGAGAGAGAGATTTGATCCTGCTGGAGGATTGAGTGAAGAAGCTGTGAAGTAGAAAAGCTCTGTTTATCCCTTTTCAAGGTGAATATCTCTTCTCCCACTTTCAGAGATTCATCGCAATCCCATTAAAAGTGAACTTCAATATGAGCTCGATCCAGTGTCTTATCACGGACACCGCAGCCCTGACTACACAACTACACAACGTCACAACTACAGACCGGCAAACGCAGCAATTAATCAGATAAATCCAGAGGATTCAAATCGCACCGTCTCAGACTGACAGAGAACACTTTCTATCTGGAATATGAAAGCCATGAGAAAGGCTCTGCCGGGAAACGCATCGTGTCAATGGTGAAACGCTTCACATTATCATGAGCTTTCATGAGTGACTGATGCGAACGCTCGTCGTGTGAGTGTGTAAGAGTCTGAGATCTGATCCGTCACTGATGAACAATCATGAACACACTGTACATGTGAATCTCACCTAAACTGCCCACAACATTCTCATATTTCAACTCAAATATATATACATATATATATATATATATATATATATATATATATATATATATGTATTGGTCAAAGATTTAAATATCTGTAGATTTTTTATGTTTTTAAAGAAGTCTCTTCTGCTCACCAAGGCTGCAATTTTTGGATAAAAAATACACAAAAAACACAGTAATATTGTGAAATATTATGACAATTTAAAATGACTTTTTTATGTTAATATATATTAAAATGTAATTTATTCCTCTGAAAAAAAGCTGAATTTTCAGCATCATTACTCCAGTCTTCAGTGTCACATGATCCTTCACAAATCACTCTAATATGATGATTTTATGCTCCAAAAACATGTATGATTATTATCCATGTTGAAAACAGTTTTTTACATTTTTATTTCAGGATTCTTTGATGAATAGAAAGTTCAAAAGAACAGCTTTTATCTGAAATGGAAAGCTTTTGTTACATTAAACACTACCCTTTAAAAGTTTGGGGTCAGTAAGAATTTGTATTTTATTTTTGGGGGAAATAAATAAGAAATCAATACTTTCTATTCATAGAAGGATGAGTTACATTGATCAAAAGTTACAGTAAAGACATTTATAATGTTAGAAAAGATTCTAATTAAATAAATGCTGTTCTTTGAACTTTCTATTCATCAAAGAATCCTGAAATAAAAATGTAAAAAAACTGTTTTTCAACATGGATAATAATCATACATGTTTTTTGGAGCATAAAATCATCATATTAGAGTGATTTGTGAAGGATCATGTGACACTGAAGACTGAGAGTAATGATGCTGAAAATTCACTTTTTCAGAGGAATGAATTACATTTTAATATATTAACATAAAAAAGTCATTTTAAATTGTCATAATATTTCACAATTACTGTGTCTTTTGTGTATTTTTTAATCAAAATTGCAGCCTTGGTGAGCAGAGAGACTTACTTTAAAAACATAAAAAATCTTGACCGATCTTAAACTTTTGAGCCGGTAGTGTGTATATATATTGCTTAAGGAGAATCAGTTTGACCTGTTAATCAGAAAAAAACCCCTCACATTTCTCTTCATTTCACGCACAGAATGAGTCTAGCAGGATTCTGTGTATTCTTTTTTTTTGTGTGTGTGTGTGTGTGTGTGTGTTGTGTGTGTTTGTGTGTGTGTGTGTGTGTGTGTGTGTGTGTGTGTGTGTGTGTGTGTGTGTGTGTCTGTGTGTTTATTTCGCCGTGCATTAATAAGTACATCTGGAAATCTAGATCTTGTGGTTGTGGCATTAATTCCACCTTCATCCTCACATTAACCTACTTTTCAACAGTGTGTTTAATGAGCGACGCAGCCTACAGGAGTCTGTGCTGTGTGCTCATATCTCGCATATTAACTTCCATAACAGCAAATGAGATGTACACACAATTAAAATAAAAATTTACATGCACAAAAAACATTTGATATATTAAACACACTACAAAGTCTCTTCTGCTCACCATAGCTGCATTTACAGGGAACTGCACTCTCTCATCACTACTGATCTATCCACAGACTAGTCAATGATAACATGCGATCAGGAGTAACGAGAAATACAGTAACGAGCTGATGCAGTAACGAGTGATACAGTTACAGTAACGAGTAGATACAGTAACAAAAGATGCAGTAATGAGATATACAGTTACTGTAACTGTATTCTCGTTACTGTATAACTCATTACTGTAACTTTATCCCTCAGTACTGTATCACTCGTTACTGTATCAGCTCATTACTGTAACTTTACTGCCTCAGTACTGTATCACTCGTTACTGTATCTGTATCTCCCGTTACTGTATCTCTCGGTACTGTATCACTTCGATTGCCTCTCGTTACATAACTTGTATCTCCTCGTTACTGTATCTGTATGTCTCGTTACGTTTACTGCATCTCTCGTTACTGTATCTCTCGTTACTGTAACTGTATCTCTCGTTACTACTATCTCCGTTACTGTAACTGCATGTCTTGTTACGTAACTGTATCTCTCACTACTGTAACTATCACTTGTTACAGTAACTATCTCTCTTTACTGTAACTATCTCTTGTTACTGTAACTATCTATTGTTGCTGTACCTCTCGTTACTGTAACTGTATCTCTTACTACTGTATCTATTGTTATTGTATCTATTGTTATTGTATCTCCCGTTACTGTATCCCTTGTTACTGTATCTTTTGTAACTTCTTCGTTACTGTAACTGTATCCGTCTTGTTACTGTACCTCTCATTACTGTATCTCTTATTACTGTATCTATTGTTATTGTATCTCTCGTTACTGTATCTCTCGTTACTGTATCTTTTGTAACTGTATCTCTCGTCGTAACTGTATCTCTTGTTACTGTAACTGTATCTCTACGTTACTGTATCTTTTGTAACTGTATCTCTCGTTACTGTATCTCTTGTTACTGTAACTGTATCTCTCGATTACTGTATCTCATTGCTTAATGTATCTCTCAATGCTGTATCTCTTGTTACTGTATCTTTTACTGTAACTGTATCGTCTTGTTACTGTAACTGTCATATCTGTATCTTGTTACTGTATCACTCTGGTACTGTATCTGTATCAGTCGTTACGGTCTCTGTAACTATCTCTTGTTACTGTTTCTCTCGTTACTGTATCTCTCACTACTGTATCTCTCGTCACTGTATAACTTCGCTATCTGTTACTGTACTCTCGTTACTGTATCATGTTCTGTTACTGTATCTCTCGACTGTACTGTATCTCTCGTCATTACTGTATCTCTTGTTACTGTATCATTACTGTATCTGTCTCTCGTTACTGTATCTATCTCGTTATTGTCTCTTACTTATCTCGTTACTGTCTCTCCGTATCACCATTAATGTATCTCTAGTCACTGTCTAACTTGTTACTGTATCTCTCGTTACAGTAACAAGAGATACAGAGAGTGTGAGCTACAGATAATGAGATACAGATAACAAGAGCGTGGGTACTGTCAAGTCTGAGTGAATGTGAAGCAGTGAACCGCTGTCTACACACACACACACACACACACACACACAACAAATGAATAACTTTTTTTGCAACAAAAACCATCACTGAACTTATGATGCTAATTTCTTCTTGAAACAAACTTTGTTGCATTATTTTCCTGTCATATCTGTAAAGCTGCTTTGAATGTAAAAAGCTCTGTATAAAGAAACGTGACACACACACACACACACACGCTCTGTTCATGGGCACATGATGAAATGCTGTAATGTGGCGTCTTTGGCAGGACAGATCTTTTCCTGGCAACCGAACAGAGCAGAAACATTCGCTACGGCCACCAGGAAAACCCATCGATCACTCCAGACACATCAGGGCATCTGCAACTATCCATAAAGTGACAAAATTCCCACGGATGTCTGACACACTGGCATGAAGAGGCGCTCAACTCGCTCTAAACGCTTCCATGTGCCTCGAGAAACACAGATCTGAGCACAACGATCTGATCACATGACGGAGAACTGGATAAATCTACAAATATGGACATGTTTTACACTTTTACAGGTTATCAAATCGTATCACATATCGTTTAATATTGTTCAACACACAATAGAAATACTTGATCATGATCTTAAAGGGACAGTTCACCTAATAATGGTCATTTAATCGCCCTCATGTTGTTCAAACCGGTATGACTTCTGTTTTGGGGTGAAACATCATTGACTGTACAAACAAAAGACATTCTTAAAAATATCTACTTTTATATTACATATCACACAGGTGAAACTCGAAAAATTAGAATATTGTGCAAAAGTTCATTTATTTCTGTAATTCAAATTAAAAGGTGAAACTAATATATTATATAGACTCATTACATGCAAAGTGAGATAATTCAAAATTATAATAAAGAAATTATAATAAAATAAAGGCTTGAAATATCTCACTTTGCATGTAATGAGTCTATATAATATTTTAATTTCACCTTTTAAGTTTTGCACAATATTAAAAAAATTGAGTTTTACCTGTATATGTTTGTGTGATTTTCAGGTGGTCTGTCCCTTTAAGAGCTTGATCACGACATGTTTTCACTGAACGATGATGTAACTGACTATATTATGAGATAATCTGGCCACACACATATTTATATCTCTAAATAAAGTGATATTTCAGAATGCAGCTGTTGTCAGTTAGACTTTTTAATGCGTCTGAACCACTCACCAAACTGTTTATTTGATCAAAAATACAGTCAAAATAGTGAAATATTATTATAATGTAAATCATCTGTTTTCTATGTTCCTTGACAAATCACTCTAATATGAGGATCTGACGATCAAGACACATTTATGATTATTATCCATGTTCATATTTTTGGGGAAACTGATCATTTTTTTTATTTTTCAGGATTCTTTGATGAATAAAAAGTTCAAAAGAGCAGCGTTTGTTTGAAACAGAATCTTTTGTAACATTATAAATGTCTTTACTGTCACTGTTGATCAGTTTATCCGGCGTCCAGCTGCTGTAACTGTGAAACTCATTTCCAGTGTTGAGATCAGAGGAACCTTTCATCATCTTCATCTTCATCCTCATCCATCACTGAACACACACAAACACTGAGAGAACCGACCGCAGATAAAACACACGTGTGTAACGTCTCGAACCGACTCGTGTTCCTCTCAACACATACAGGCACAACAATGAAAATCAGCAATAAAGCTGAGAAAATTTTTTTTTTTTTGGAAAATATTTTTTCTGGTTTCAAACACTTTTTTAAAGTTTCAATTTATATTTTCATTCATTTCTTGAAAAGTTACATTCAATTTTAAAAGCACAAAAATAATCCCATAGACATCAAAACTCACACAAATCACCATTAAATGACTCTACTGCACCTATAGTCAAATAATGATAATAATTCTTTTTATTACATCAATCTGACACACACACACACACACACACTCGATCTGTGAGTTCAGAACAGAGTATAATGCACAGACACTCACAGCCAATCACGAGTCGGAGCTGAAGAGGACGAACACTGATGATGTCACAGCGCTGAATGTTAATGAAGAACTCGAACTTTACAAGAGCAGGTGAGTCGAGATACAAGAATCTCACACACACACTCTCAACACACACACTTACTCTCACATACACACTCACTCACTCACACACACACAGACTCAACACACACACACTTACTCTCACATACACACTCATTCTAACAGAGTACACACATGCACGCACACACACACTCTCTCTCTAACATACACAGTACACACACACACACACACACACACACACACACACACACACAGAAACCCTCACACATTCAAACACTCTGTCTCTCTCACACACACACACACGCACACTCATACTGTACACACAACACACTCACTCACTCACACACACACGCACATACACACACTGCAACAAAAAACATAAATGGCGAAGGTAAAGTCACAAAGTCGACTGAAAATCAAATCAAATTAAAACTAAAGTAAAAATAAATAAATAAACTAAAAATGCAATTTATAATAAAGAATAAAAATGGCAGAGGCATCACTTACACAAAGTCAACTGGACAGAAACCCAACTAAACCTGAAACTAAACTAAAGTTTAAAAAAATAATAATTCAATTCAGTTTAGGGATTAAAAAGAGAATAAAACGGCCAAAGCATACACACACACACACAGAGTGAATAAACCCCAGCGCTCACGGGTCATTACACCCACACACACACACACACACACACACACACACACACACACACACACACACACACACACGGCAGAACTGAACACACTTCAGAAGAAACACCAGTATATTCTTTGCTAAGAGAAATATAACAAGAGGGCAGAAACACACACGTGATGTTTGTCTTTCTCCAGCGAGCGTAAAGTCCATTGAGTTTCTGGCTCGCCTGCGTTTATTTAATATCACTTACAGTTTCTCGCAGAAATACCTGCCTTCATTAATACCGCTCGAGATGCCATGAAACGCTGATTTGTTGTCCAATGAAAGCTTGCATTTTTATGAGCACTAAAAAATAGTTTCGAGCCAAAATATAAATATTGCAGCCAATCTGCATTAAACGGCAGGATGACGTGCGTCACGACTGTAGAGCCGGACGTGCTGAAGTGTGTGAACAGTAACGCTGTTGTTTCTCCCTGGAAGAGGAGGAAGAATGTGAACGTTAGATCGCTTTATACGGCCCATAAAGAGAACGATTGAGAATAATTAATGCTGTAGTTGAAATTTTAGGAGAATGGTCAATTTTAACATTGAGCTCATTTTTTTGTACGTTTGGAGTGATGTCAGTACAGACAAAAACGACAAAAATTGGTGTTGCCTACACCGTGTTATCGTCTTTTTAAAATTCGCACCCTGTGACCATGCCACAGTTACATTGGTCAACTACTCTGCAGCTGTACAGCCAATAGAGTGAGTGGATTTCTATTCATATTGTTAGGATTGTACTATAGAACCATAACCAGCATCTAAACGAGGATATTAATAATGAACAATCTTAAAAATATTCAATTATAATTACAAGTACAACATCACATAAGATATCAATGAAATCTACAAACCAGAATCAACAATATATTCTTAGCTCCAAAACATGGATTTAAATATATATTTTTTTAAATAAAAAAATACAAAATTATAATTCTATATATTCTCAGTTCCAAAACATGGATTTAAATATATATATATTTTCTTAAATAAAAAAATTAAAAAATTATAATTCTATATATTCTTAGTTCCAAAACATGGATTTAAATATATATATTTATTTAAATTTAAAAAAATACAAAATTATAATTCTATATATTCTCAGTTCCAAAACATGGATTAAATAAATAAAAAAAAAAAAAAATATATATATATATATATATATATATATATATATATATATATATATATATATATACACAGTATATATATATATACACATATATATATATATATATATATATATATATATATATATATATATATTTTTTTTTTTTAATACAAAAATTACAAAATTATAATTCTATATATTCTCAGTTCCAAAACATGGATTTAAATATATATATTTATTTAAATAAAAAAAAATTACAAAATCATAATTATATATATTCTCAGTTCCAAAACATGGATGTTTTTTCTCTGTATGTTATTGGAATACATTGTTGACTGTGTTTTATTACACTTTAGTGCATTTTTATATATTTTTTTATATTTTTTTATATTTATTTATTTATTTTTTGGAACATATTCATTGTGTTTACTTATGTTCTGGTCAGATTAGCTTTTTTCTAATAATTTCGTCTCTATTGTGACCATTTTATAGTCGTAATCAGGTGATTGTCACATGATTAACTAATTGCTGCTTAAAGGACTGTGTGTGTGTGTGTGTGTGTGTGTTACACACGCTGATGAAGGCTCATTAGCCCCAACGCATCGGCTTATTTAAAAACTGTTTTTAATTGGCTGATCCACAATGAAAAATAAAACTTTTATATACAGTACATTTACTTGAACTCTCGAGTGCTTGATGAAGAGTTCTTCCTCGTGTGTGTGTTCATCATCCGGCGGATAATACGCCTGGAGATCTGCTATAAAATGAGTTTAATTTGGAGAAAATATGCTTTCGTTGCACAATTGAAAATAAGCATTTCCTTTTAAACAGACGCATCCCAAAGCGCTGAAATCCACCGTCCGATTCATCATCAAAAGTGTATAAAGTGCTCTTTCCCAGAAGCTCATTTCCCTCCAAAAATGGATCTAAAAGTCGATTTTCTAAGATGCTAATAAAGTAATTGAAGCCGAGCGCGAAGGCAGAGCGTCTTCAATCCCAGAAAGCTTTGCTCAGTATTTGTTCTACATGACGACTGGAACACAGAGGGGAAATCTCTCAAACTAAAATCACAAAAACACTTTCCTGACATTTCACACCGTGTCCAGAAAGTAAACTACAGCAAAGTGAAAAATCTCCATTTCAGCTCTTAATACACACCAGCAAATCGACTCACACACTCGCCAACGCATTAGCAAAGCCATTGAATCCTGTTAATTGCTGGAGATGTAAATAGAAGTAATACTAATTAGGATAATGATTGTGATAATCACATCTAAGTGAGGGCCGTGAGCGCACACACGCACACACACACACACACACACACACACGCACACACACACTTCTGCTGGTGGTGATTGCAATCATTGTTAATTTTAGTCAAGCGTTCTGTTTGTGATATTCATATTGTGAAGTCGATAACTGAACGGTTGAGTCCTGAGATGAACGAGTAATGTGTCCGTCGAATACTTCAATACTGTTTCATTTAGCATTTTAAATATCTTTTTTTAGTGTGTATTGTTGCTCCAGTTCTCCTTTATATCAGTGTCAGTGTTTCTGAACTCCTGAAACGCCTCCATTGTAGTCTTGAGTTTCTTCCGAGAACGAAGATGTAACAATATTCCTCATTATAATAATTAATATGCAAGAATAAAGGGGCGGGTTGAGTTAGTTAGTAGTGTGTTAAAACTAGGGATGCATCGATATGAACACTTTGGCCAATACCGATAACCGATAATTCTTTATACTTGAAAGCCGATAACCGATATATTGGCCAATACCAATAACCAATCATTCTTTATACTTGAAAGCCAATAACCGATACTATGGCCAAATACCGAATAATTCTTTATACTTGAAAGCCGATAACTGATATATTGGCCAATAGAATCAGCCAATAATTCTTTATACTTGAAAGCTCAATAACCAATATATTGGCCAATACCAATAATTATAATTCTTTATACTTGAAAGCCGATAACCGATATATTGGCCAGATACCGATAATTCTTTATACTTGAAAGCCGATAACTGATATATTGGCCGATACTGATAATCGATAATTCTTTATACTTGAAAGCCGATAACCCGATATATTGGCCGATACCGATAATTCTTTATACTTAAAGCCGATAACTGATATATTAGCCAATACCGATAACCGATAATTCTTTATACTTGAAAGCTGATAACCAATATATTGGCCCGATTCTGATAATTCTTTATACTTGAAAGCCGATAACTGATATATTGGCCGATACCAGTAACCAGATAATTCTTATATCTTGAAAGCCGATAACCGATATATTGGCCAGATAAATCTAAATCCAAATTTTTATTTCATTTTTGAGAGTCTGATTGAAAAAACTAAAGTCTCACCATTAAAATCCATATCCCAAGCACACATTTATAATGTTCTCATTATTATATGACGGACATAAAACTGTATTTTTATTATTTGTCCAAACATTTTCTAAGCAATTCCAAACCATCATGTTGAACAGTGCATTCTGCAATCTATATGAATTATCAGCTTTAATATATCTGCCTAATTTTTCTTATCAGGCCGATAACGATAACACATAAAAAATTAACATATATCAGCCGATACCGATATGGTGGCCGATATATTGTGCATCCCGTAGTTAAAACCAAGCGGAACCTTCCTGTCTTTCTCTGAATCAATACAAAGTGAGATTAAACTGCAGCTCCTCCACTGGCCACTAGAGGCGCTGCAGAAGACTGATCCATGACCTCCATGTTAAAAATGCCTCAGTTCAAAACCAACCACCTAGACAGTTTAATGTAATGTTAACCAGATAAAGCTAAGTGTTTAAGATTCCATCGTTTGACAGGTTGTGTTGTCTTGAGTCATGCACAAGTTGTTATAACAAAGACATCTCAAACAATGTCATATTTGCAGTAAAAAAATGTCATAACTGAGCAGAAAGACACTTAATTGACAGTTGTCATGAAGCATGCATTGAACCTCAGTCAGTGTTCAGTAGACCCGTGTCATGTTATGATACTATTAAGGTGTCATGTCAATCTTATACACACCCCTTCATCACACACATATTTCTCACACACAAATCTGAATGTTTCTACATCAGGTGAGATGCGAACTCCTTCTGTCATGACGCTTCACAGTCGTCCGTTAAATATAAGATAATTGAAAGTAATACTCTATTGAAAATGACAAGCGGATGAACTTCTTGATATGCGTCACTGACACTATACAGCAAAGTGAGGGGTTATGTGGTCTAAAGAGAAGCACATGGATTGAAGTGCACAGATAAACACAGTGTGATGTCACTTCAGGAGGAGTCATGTGACCCGAGGCTGGTTACCCTGTTACACACACATTCACATTCAGCACAAACTCTGAGAGCGCCTTTCAAAAAGAGGCTGAATGTGGCAAATTATTTCACAGCGGGACAAAACGCACATCTTCATCTGAATAATTGAGAGGTGTGAATCTCTGACGTGAGGCGTGACACCAGACACACACACACAGACCCGCCGGCTTGGACTGAAGCTCAATATGCAGAACACAGAGACCAGAGTATGTGTGTGTAGATGTGTGTGTTTGTGTGTGTGTGTGCATGTGTGTGCATGCATGTGTGTGTGTGTGACTGTATGCATTTGTTTGTCTGTGTGTGTGTGAATGCATGTGTGTGCTTGCAGTGCGTGTGCTTGCGTGCGGGCATGTGTGTGCGCGACATGTGCATATGTATGTGCATGTGTGTGTGTGTGTTTGCGTGCTATGCATGTTTGTGTGTGTGTGTGTGTGACTGTTCCATGCCTCATTTGTTTGTCTGTGTGTGATGATGAATGCATGTGTGTGCTTGTAGTGTGCGTGTGCATATGCGTTGCGGGCATGTGTGTGCGGACATGTGCATATGTATGTGCATGTGTGTGTGTGCGTGTGTGTGTGTGTTTGCGTGCATGCATGTTTGTGTGCGTAAGTGCATGTATGTGTGTGCATGCCTGTGCGTGTGTTTGTATGCATTTGTGTATGTGTGTGTGTGTGTGTGCATGCATGTGTGTGCTTGCTTGTGGACATGTGCCTATGTCATGTGCGTGTGTGTGTGCATGCGTGTGTGCATGCTTGCGTGCCATGCATTTGTTTGTGTGTGTGAGTGCATGCATGTGTGTGTTGTGTGTGTGTGTGTGTGTATATGTGTGTGTGTGTGTGTTTGCGTGCATGCATGTTTGTGTGCGGGTAAGTGCTGATGTTAGTGCGCATGCATGCGTGTGTGTGTGTTGCGTGCATGCATGCTCTGTGTGTGTAAGCGCATGTGTGTTTGCGTTTGTGTGTGAGAGAAAATGTTAAAGTGTGTGTGCTCATCAGGTCTCCTCGACCTCTGCTCCTCCCTGTGAGTGTGTGTGTGTGTGTGTGTGTGTGTGTGCATGCATGTGCGTGTGTGTATGCATTTGTTTGTGTATGTGTGTGTGTGCACGCATGCATGTGTGTGTTTGCGTGCGGGCATGTGCATGTGACATGTGCAAATGTGTGTGCATGCGTGTGTGTGTGTTTGCGTGTATGCATGTTTGTGTGCGTAAGTGCATGTGTGTGTGTTTGTGCACGTGCATGTGTGTGTGTGTTCTGTGCATGTGTGCAATGTGCATGCGTGTTTGTGTTGATGTGTGTGTGTGTCTCATGTAATTTCAATTTCACTGCACTCTAGCACTGAAGGCGATTGATTTGTGTCTGGGAGAGAGTGATCCGCATGGAAGTCGTGCTGTAAGTCGAGCGTCTGCGGATCTCTTAAGAAACGAACGATTCGGCTTCAGGAAACGGATTGATCCGATACGGCTTTTCCACAGTAATGATGAGACGCTTCTGAAAGCAGAAGTTTAATTCAGTCACTGCGTAGAGCAGCCTTCACTAACTCCCTTCTGCTGTGTGTTCAACATCTCTCACCTTCAGCTGTCAAACCAGCGCAGATCAGTGTGTGAACGCCACTGATGCTCACTCAGTCTGAAATGAATGTATGGGAAAAGCCAATCAGACGAATCCCTTTGAGCTAAAAATATGTTTATATTTTAATTATTTAACAACACATTCACATGTTCATGGTCCTCCAATGTCAGATAATTGGCACTTGACAATTTATTTGCTTGTTAAGTAAATGAATAACGGAAAAATCGAGCAAAATTCACAAATGTTTATTAGGAATGCGCCATTCATTAAATTCTGCCTAATACTGATAATAAGTGGATTATTATTGTTGTGTTATGGCTGATAAACAATTGATGGGCAATATTGCAATTTTCTAGCATTTCTAGCGAATAAAGCACACAGAGGGTCACCGCATGTGTCCGGTCATCATGAGAGTGTGTGTGTGTGTGTGTATCTGCACATCTCCAGACGACTTCCTCAATATAATCCATAATGTCCTTCAGTTGGAGTTTCTCATTTGGACTGTCAGATAAGCTTTACTCCAGCAGGACCAGCACACATTACACACATACACACATTACACACATACACACATACACACAATCACGCACTCACACAGCCATCAAAACAAGACAATACAGGCTTGACTGCGGCCGTGGTGTGTGTGTGCTCACGCATCTGGTTCCCTGAACGAGAGCTTTTCAAGCACTATCGGCTCTTACATCACAGTTTACTTCAGCCAAGACTCTTAAACCCTCTTCAGCATCTCAAACACACCAGAGACTGAACCACACACAACTGGAACCATCACAATATGGTGCAAAAGTTCATTTATTTCAGTAATTCAACTTAAAAGGTGAAACTAATATATTATATAGACTCATTACATGCAAAGTGAGAATATTCACAGCCTTTATTTGTTATAATTGTGAATGATTATGGCTTACAGATATGAAAACCTTTTCACCAATATTCTAATTTTGAATTTGGGGTTTAATCCATAATCATCACAATTATAACAAAATAAAGGCTTGAAATATCTCACTTTGCATGTAATGAGTCTATATAATATATAGAATTACTGAAATAAATGAACTTTTGCACCATATTCTAATGTTTTAGAGTTTCACCTGTACTGTAAAGTAGGTGTGTTTATGAAGGAAACACGAGTAAAGCTGTGGGAGTAAACAGTGTTTATCAGTGCTAGACTGGGATTTTTACACCAGTTTTAACCTTTAAATCAACATGAAATGGAAGTTGAGCTGGTCTTTACTCTTATTGAGTCGATATCTGAGTGAAACGCTTATGAAGCAAGACAAATGTGGGCGGGGCTTGATTTTGACAGTTGGGAATTGATTGGGTGGTTGTGGTTTGCTATTGGCTGATCTCATGTGAGTGACAGGTTATAGCCCCGCCCACATCACCAGAAGAAGAGATATTCTGATTCAAGATCACCCAGAACATCAGTTTAACACAATAATGATGTGTACGGATTAATCGTTTATAGTAAATCAGAAAATGCAATAGTTGATGTTGATTAGTAAGCAGTAGCACTAACTGTATAAAACACCAAATATAATGTTCTGAAGTGCATTAATGGTGCTTGTGTTTAATTAGCATTAATCCTGATGATTTTACCCGTTCGCTACAGGAAACCAGCGGCCGCGCGGAGATGAAGACGAGACACGCTAATATTTTATCAGTTTCTGGCTTCAGGATCAGTGTGTGACGGAGAACATTATTCCTGCAGTCCACACGGAGCCAATCACAGCTGTCACCTCCACAGGACCAATCAAAGCACTGACTCACTCACACTCTCTCTCTCTCTCTTACTCTCTCTCTACACACACACACACACACACACACACACACACACACACACACACACACACACACACACACACACACACACACACACACACACACACACACACACACACACACACTCACTCTCTCTCACTAGACACAAAGTTTCTGTAACTTCACCAAGCTCATGAATATTTAATGAGGTCATGACGCAGGCAGCTGATGATTGGCCGTCACACACCAGGTCAGATTCAGTCGGTAAACTCTTGATCAACAGCCGGATTATTGTTTCAGGAGGCACGAGAAAGAAAACTGTGACCTTGAGACGAGAATACACACTTTTATACGCCTCTAATTGAGTCTCTCGGCAGATTGAAGCTGATAAAATCGAGTCACATCATCAACACACACACACACACACACTTCTGAACATCTGAAAGCAGCTCTCAAAACATCTCTCCGTATCTGAATCGAGAACAAACACACTTTACTGCTTGAAATACTTTGATATTTTCTAATGCAGGGGTTAGTGTGTATTGGTATCAGGATCAGCGGTCGGGGTTAGTGTGTGTATGTGTGTGTGTGGGGTAGGTTTAGGGGTCGGGGACGGTTAGTGTGTGTGTGTGTGTGTAAGCATGTGTAGTGCATGTATATGTATTAATGTATAATTATAGAAATACATATATTTGCATGAAAATAAATGAAATATAAATATAATAATAATCCATTTTTCAGACTGATGCCATGTTCAATTAGCTTATTTTTCAATACACACACACACACACTTATATATATGGATCACATTCAGTATGAGCAACAGAACTACCGATGTAAAAACACACACCAATCATTTCAACAATAATTCACATGCAACTCAGATTTATTCTGTCTCTCATCAGACATTTGGTGTGAAAGACCGTCCACACACACACACACACACACGCGTGTGTTAAACGCCAAACAATAAACCAACGGCTATATTAACTGCATTTCTGCTGCTTCATTTCACCACAATAAATTATTAATATTGATCAGAAGAGACGAGTCTGGCTGCGGATCAATGTGGTGGTGTTAATTAGCAGCACGGCATGCTGGGAAACCTCTAATGGCAGATGAAGAGATGTGTGTGTGTGTGTGGTCCATCATCTCACACCTGACATGATCTGACATCATTACACAACATGGAAAGAGTTGAACATGATGACGTGTGTGTCTGAAACATCAGTCACACACTCGAATCTGTCACAGAACATGTGTTTAACACACTGAACGGATGTGATATGATTCATAAGTCTAACATTTCTGTTTAGACGAGGCCTACATTTACACATATTCTCCATGTGCTTTACACAAAATCTACAGGATTCCCACAACATTTAGCCAACGAAAGCCATGAAGTGTGTGAACGCCTCGAGTAAAGCCAGAACCATCCTGAGGTGTGGATCATTACGTGGATCATTATCCGACGAGGTGACCGTCGAATTAAAGGTACAATATGTAAGAATTTTGTAATAAAATATCCAAAAATCACTTACATATTTCCTGCACTTGTGTACTTACAATATCCCAAAAGTCTCCAAAAGATGTTTTTTTATTTCAGAGAAATTGCAATTTTAAATAAGTGGCATATTTTTTATAAAAATAAAAATAATTTATATTTATATTTATATTTAATTAGTTACAATTTAAATCAAACGTTTTACAAACAATAACTTGGTTTCCCTGGTTACGCCTGACGGTTTATTATTCCTTATAGTCGTAGAACCCTTCAGTTTAGCTAACTTACGAGCCAGGAAGTTAACATATTTTTTTCATGAAAAAAACGAAAGTGTAACGCCCATGGCTAGACAAGCATAACATAGAATTTTTTTTTTGACCTATAATTAAAAAACACAGGTAGGCGTAGTATAACGGCTAAATAGATGTTTGTTTTGATACAATAAATTAGCAGATACTTTGACTGCCTGTTGCTATGGTTACTCACAGCTGATGTATTGCCTCAATACTAATTGCCTCAATACTGGAAACACCTGTGACCTTAGATGCTTAAAAGATCACCATCTGAGCCAAGGAAGAGGGGCTTTGGTTTTGGACTTTCGTTTGGTGTTTGTATTTTGTTGCTTTTTGCATTTACATTTCAGAACCCCAACATTGCATTACACTTTCAACCATGCACTGTGCTTTACACACTGATTTTGCTGATAACTACAGAAACACTTTTATTTTCTTTAACTGTTTTCATTTCATTATTTAGTTTTGTCTTATCATTTGTAGTTAACCCTTGTGCATCCTTATGGACATTTTTGTCCTTTTCAGTTTTGTTTTTTGATCACTTTGCCTGTGTTAAAGCTAACTGCAAAAACTTGGCACAGGTGTTTATTTTTATTGGAATTTTACTATTTCACCCTCATTTTCTTAAAAAATATTTTTTGCATCAGGTATGAAAAATACTCCCTCTCAGCGCCTTTTGGACAAAAATGTCCCCATTGAAACTCCATTAAAACTGCCATTTTTAATCCCCGGTTCAGTTAACTATAAAAATATGCAATCTTTGTTAAGAGGCTTTCATTCTGATGGCAAGGCTTCAAAATTTTATTTTTACTATTTTTTATCAGATTTTTGGCCTATATAACAAATATCGCTTTATTCTTGTTTTCCGGTTCGGCATACTATAGAGCCAACTGGATAAATTATGCAACAATATTTGTGTGGGTGTGTTGGTATGGATGTCATGGTATGGATAGAGTGTGGTTAGTATGTGTGTTAAAAATATGTGCGTGTGCGTGCATGTGTGTGTTTGTAATACTGAGAGAGAAAAACTGCAAATAACAAGTCCAATCACTGTGAGCACCAGTGGGGTTTTGCTGGCACCCAATGGGGAAAATATGTTACTACGCCCAAACAAACTGTTACCGAAAGCTCATTTTTTGAGATATTCATCCTCAAATTTGGAACACAACCTATTTAAATTTATGATTTATTTTAGCTTTGATTTTATTGCAGTTTTGAGTTAAACCTGATTATAAACATATAAATCAAAATATATAAAAACATTTTATATATTTTATATAAAATGTTTTATAAATAATTTTCATAAACTTATACCTATATAACTATTTTTTGGATTTACTTATTATTTTTTTTTTACTTCAGCAATAATCTGCAAATGTTCTCTTTTAAAATGATACCAAACTTAAGTCTGTGCTCCAAAGCGTCACATTTTTATGACAGTTTTTTGACACGGACATTTTTGTCCTCTTTTTACCTATGTGTAACTTTTTTTAATTGATGCACAAGGGTTAAATAAACATTATTTTTGAGCCTATAATTGCGTTCGGTGTGTCCCTTGTTTTTGTTGCTTCCCTTCCCCAACTTTCATGAAGTAAAATCACTAAAAGCCTTCCTTCCGCTAGAAAAAATAGTCCCTGACCATGAACAGCAACAACATTACTTAAACACAACACAGGAAGCGCAGTGTTGCGCAGTGATACACAGAGCCGTTGGGTGAAGCGGTCATAGCCGTGTTTTATCACGAATACACAGCACAGCTGTTGACCAATCAGAATCAAGGATTGGAACTAACCATTTTATAAAATAAATCAATGATCAATAACGGTAAAAACACACCAAAATATCTCCAAACAGACCAGATACACACAAATCGTCTTGTGAAAGTTACGAAATTTCTCAAAATAAAGTCATAAATACGTGAAATCTACAGGATTCCCACCACATTTAGCCCATAAAACCCATGAAGGATTAAAGTTCTTCGTGTACGAACGCCTCCAATAAAGCCGAAATCCATTGTGGATTACGATAAATCAATGATCAATAACGGTAAAAAACATTTCCAAAGGGCATCAATTCCAAAAGGACCAGATTCACAAACTATTCCTTGTGAAAGTTAAGAAATTTCTCAAAATAAAGTGAAAAATCCTGACATTATAAATAGGCAAAATCCTGAGGTCTGAACGAGGTCTATGAATCAGAGCAGAACTGTATAATTATCATGATCCATGAATGTGGCCTTTCAAATCACAGTTTTAATGTGAACCCTGAACCTGATTTATGAGCCGAAGAGGAACACGATCCTCCAGACGATCCTGCCATGAACACACACTCCACGTCCGTCACTTCACATCAAAATATCTGCTTTGTGCCAAAAACAAATGAACGATGGACTCAAACAAGCGTGTGTAAGCTGATACACACTCGCTGAGAGACACAATATTGACAGAATCTGATCGCATCTCGAGTCTGACGCATCTAAAGCTCTTTTACCTGAAGATGAGGAGGAGGATGAAGAGGTCAAGAACCCGCCGGCGTCACGACACATGCAGAGAGAGACACACAGAGAGGTTTTGATTAGCCGTGAGTTATGATAACAATAATGAGATATAAATATTCATGGGTGTATCGCAGCTCCTGGAAGGACGTAGAGACGTGATGTTGATTGTTAAACTGATAATCAGGATCGTCCCGAGAACAGCAGCACATCATGGTTTATTATTCAACGCTGTACATCATAATGATGCTGTAAGTCAATATCAACACACACACACACACATCAGGACGGATGCATGAATGTGTTTCAGTTTGTAAACACACACCGGTGACACTTCAGATACAGTTACTACACAAAAACACGGATGAACATGTTCTATAAAACATTAGGTATTTTGAATTTAAAATGTTAAATAAAAATAGAATAACATTTTTTATAGTATAAAAAATAATTACACATTTTACAGTGTTTTGACTAATTAAAATTTGTATCACAACAATAAATAATGATGTTAGGAAACCATCACATTAAAAGAATTGTATGTATGTATGTATGTATGTATATATATATAAATGTATGTATGTATATATATATATATATATATATATATATAACAATACAAAAAGTAATTGTTATTTAATATTTATAAAAATAAATAATTGTGTGTGTATATGTATATATATATATATATATATACTTAAATATGTAATTGTATTATATTAATATTTTTATTTTTATTTTATAATTTGTATATTTATTTTTATTCTAAAATAATGTATTAATTTGTATTATTTATTTATTTTGGGATATATATATATATAACAATACAAAAAGTAATTGTTATTTAATATTTATCAAATTAAAATAATTGTGTGTGTATATATATATATATATATATATATATATATATATATATATATATACACACACTTAAATATGTAATTGTATTATATTAATATTTTTATATTTATAATTTGTATATTTTATTTTTATTCTAAAATAATGTATTAATTTTTATTATTTATTTATTTAGATGATATATATATATATATATATATATATATATATATATATATATTTTTTATTAATAATTAATATTAATATTTTAATTAATATTTTAATTTTATAATTTGTATTTTTTTTTTTTATTCTAAAATAATGTATTAATTTGTATTATTTATTAATTTTTTGGGTAATTTTTTATAATAGAAATACATTATTTTACATGTTTTAATAGACCATAAGACCAGAAAATAAAAATATAATACATATTCTTAAATACATTTCTATAATCTGGCTAGATTATTTGGAGTGTGTGTTTGTTGAACGTCATTCGAGCGCACGTTCGCTCTCGTTCTACATTTCTAACTCCAAACGCCACGTTCGCTCAGATTCATTAAAGTCTCACGGCCGGGTGACTGAGGAAACATGCTGATGTTCTCCTGCAGATGACAATCACACATCCTCACACACACTCCAATTAAACTCAAAAACAATAAATAAAAGATGGGATGTGATGAGAACATGCATGAGTGCGTGAGGAATCCAAATAAGCCTGTTTTACCAACAAGCTGACAGATAAACAGCTCATTAGATTCAAGAGTGTGTGTGTGTGTGTGGGTGTGTGTAAGAGTGTAAGTGTGAATGTGAGTGTGTTGCATCAACTCTTGAGATTCACTTCAGCTGTAAAACACACACTCTGACCTCAATCACAGCCACAGAAGCTTCTCTGAACAACCTGAGAGAGACACTACAGAGACGCACAAAACACACACTCGATGAGATCTATCGAACAACATCAAATTAGAGCAAATATTTTATAAATGAAGACAAAGAACAGAAGTGTGTGTGAGGCTGTGAGGTTTGATCTCATTAAACACAGACGTCTGATCATGTGACCGTGACTTATAAACCCACATCAAAGCAGACGTCCCTAAACCGCAAACACAAACACACAAACACACTCTCTCTCACACACACACACACTTTGTGGAGTTTGAGAATCTGTAAAGTTAGAAAGCCTCTAGTACGGCAGAAGCGTGGCGAGGACTGAGACCGATCCAATTTCGAACAAGCTACGATTCAATCAGAACATGTGACTAAACCTGACACACACACACACACACACACACACACTCACACACACTACTGGACAACACACCTACAGTCTGAACAATCTAGAATTAAAAACTACTAGCAGCTATTCTGAGACTTGGAAAATCAAAATGGACAGAATCAGAATCACTCACACACACACAGAGACACACACACACACACACACACACAATATCAATCAGAGCAATAATTCCCAGTATAATGATGAGTATGGACGAGGGAGAGCAGCAGATATGACAGAATATGATGATGCATGATGGGAATGAAATGAACATTATGACTCATTTGAGTCTCTTTGTCTCGGCATTAATTGAAAATCTTCTCAACACAATCACATCTGCATCTCACACACACACACACACACACACACCTGAAGGGGTTTATTCTGAAATAACAACCGTGGATGTACATTACCCCAAGTAACACACACACGCACACACACCTAAACAGGGTTTATACTGAGATAGATGAATACAATTTCAATTTCAAACAATAATTAAACAAAAAAAACTGTAGAGCGATCAATAGTGCATTCATGAATCACTTCAGCCGGTTATATTAAATACGACTATATTAAACACGACTATATTAAAATGTAGGGGATGTAAAGGCCAAACACTAGTCCCAAACCGGTGTGTGTAATAACTTCTTACGGTACGTAGATCCAAAATAACCCAAAAAACGTCGGCCTATTTTCATGTGCAGATCTTTTTCTGATTTTTGAATATCAAAAAATTGTAAAAAAATGTTTGCATTTTAATTGATTATAAATGAATAATATATAAATAAATGTAACAAAATTTAAATAAATGTAACAAAAATTAAATAAAAGTAACAAAATTGAAATAAATGTAACAAAAATTAAATAAAAGTAACAAAATTTAAATAAACGTAACAAAATTGAAATAAAAGTAACAAAATTTTAAACTATATTTAAACAATTTTTTTCAATCTTTGCGTGTGTTGTGTGAGACTGACTGCAACATGAATATGAATGTGACTATGAATGTAATATCTCTGGCCTCCTGCACACACACACACACACACACACACACGATGAAGAGCGTCAGATAAGCAGCACATCATCAGCTCTTCTTCACTTATTTACAGCTGTGAAGGTCCCGATGCGGAGTGTGTTCCTCAGGGGTCGAGGCTGTGAACGCTTCAGATTATAATGAAACTCAACTCAGAGACCGCGAGCGCGCGTGTGTCACGCGACGACGAGAAACGCATGCGATCTGAACTTGTTAAACGTCTCCGTTAAGCGCGCGCTTCACACACATTTGTCATACGCTGTGATGTTTTTCATTAAGTGACATTTACAACAACCCTGTTGAAATGAAGATGTATTACAGGCCTCAGCGGGGCACAAATACGAGATTGATGTCTTTTCTGCGTGTGTTCAGGGACGTCCCGTCAACGGCTCCATTACAGCAGGTGTTCCTCTGTTAGCTCGTCATTACAGGCCCAAAATCAACCAATCCGTCATCATTTACTCCAGACCTGAGCGACTCGCTCTCCTCAGCGGACCAGAAGAGGTGCGTTTCTCAGGAGTTATGCTGAGATTTTCAATACAGTGATCGAGACTGAGAACGGACTGTCAAGATCCAAAATAACAAGTAAATCTGGAATAAATGAACAGTATCATTACAGTAGTCCATATCAATTCTCAAATATATATTCAATATCAAAATAAAAATATAATTAAAATAAAATATAATAAAAATAAAAATAAATAAAACATCCTCTCTCTATTCTCTCTCTATCATCCATCTATACACATATATAAATATAAATAAATAAATATATTTTATATATATATATATATATATATATATTATATATATATATATATACATATATAATGTGTATAAATAAAAAATAAAAATAATAATAATAATAATATATATACACATATTAATTAATGCTCACATGATCTTGTGTTCATTTAAATAAACGATAAAGAAAAGGAAAAAGATTTCTCTCTCTCTCTCTGGCACTGATGGCCAGATCTTCTCAAGTCTGACGGAGAGCGGCGGTGAAAGACTGAACGATGAGTAATTAATCTGAACACCAACCCCTTCAATCAGATCTTGACCCGTTTTAAAAGATCCTCAAACGCTGAAAAGTCTCTCTGGTATTTCAGACGGCTGACAGAAGCGACGGCCTTTAAATGAATAATAAAGCACTGGAGACGACACACTCATAACCTTTATGACATTACACAACATCTCTGATAATGACACACTCTCTTCACACAGTCTGTCAGCCTGACCGCATCATTAAAGAGATAGTTCACGCAAAACTGAATATTAGCCCATGATTACTCACCCTGAAGCCATCCTAGGTGTGTGTGACACTCTTCTTACAGACGAACACAATCAAAGTTATATTAAAGAAATGTCCTGGCTCTACCAAGCTTTATAAAAGCAGTGAATGACTGTTTCTGTTTAATAAAAGTCCATAAAAGTGCATCTATCCATCATAAAAGTGCATCTGTCCATCATAAAAGTGCATCTGTCCATCATAAAAGTGCATCTGTCCATCATAAAAGTGCATCTATCATCATAAAAGTGCATCTGGCCATCATAAAAGTGCATCTGGCCATCATAAAAGTGCATCTGTCCATCATAAAAGTGCATCTGTCCATCATAAAAGTGCATCTGTCCATCATAAAAGTGCATCTATCCATCATAAAAGTGCATCTATCCATCATAAAAGAGCATCTGGCCATCATAAAAGTGCATCTGGCCATCATAAAAGTGCATCTGTCCATCATAAAAGTGCATCTATCCATCATAAAAGTGCATCTATCCATCATAAAAGTGCATCTGTCCATCATAAAAGTGCATCTATCCATCATAAAAGTGCATCTGTCCATCATAAAAGTGCATCTGTCCATCATAAAAGTGCATCTGTCCATCATAAAAGTGCATCTGTCCATCATAAAAGTGCATCTGTCCATCATAAAAGTGCATCTGTCCATCATAAAAGTGCATCTGTCCATCATAAAAGGGCATCTATCCATCATAAAAGTGCATCTGTCCATCATAAAAGTGCATCTGTCCATCATAAAAGTGCATCTGTCCATCATAAAAGTGCATCTGTCCATCATAAAAGTGCATCTGTCCATCATAAAAGTGCATCTGTCCATCATAAAAGTGCATCTGTCCATCATAAAAGTGCATCTGTCCATCATAAAAGGGCATCTATCCATCATAAAAGTGCATCTGTCCATCATAAAAGTGCATCTGTCCATCATAAAAGTGCATCTATCCATCATAAAAGGGCATCTGTCCATCATAAAAGTGCATCTATCATCATAAAAGTGCATCTATCCATCATAAAAGTGCATCTGTCCATCATAAAAGTGCATCTGTCCATCATAAAAGTGCATCTGGCCATCATAAAAGTGCATCTGGCCATCATAAAAGTGCATCTGTCCATCATAAAAGTGCATCTGTCCATCATAAAAGTGCATCTGTCCATCATAAAAGTGCATCTGTCCATCATAAAAGTGCATCTGTCCATCATAAAAGTGCATCTATCCATCATAAAAGGGCATCTGTCCATCATAAAAGGGCATCTGTCCATCATAAAAGTGCATCTGTCCATCATAAAAGTGCATCTGTCCATCATAAAAGTGCATCTATCCATCATAAAAGTGCATCTGTCCATCATAAAAGTGCATCTGTCCATCATAAAAGTGCATCTGGCCATCATAAAAGTGCATCTGGCCATCATAAAAGTGCATCTGTCCATCATAAAAGTGCATCGGTCCATCATAAAAGTGCATCTGTCCATCATAAAAGTGCATCTGTCCATCATAAAAGTGCATCTATCCATCATAAAAGTGCATCTGTCCATCATAAAAGTGCATCTGTCCATCATAAAAGTGGCCCCAAAAATACAATAAATTGTGTTTACGTGCCACATAAAAGATTAAATTAATAAATGGATGGATTTTATAATGGATTTGATAATGCATTAATTTAGTAATTTATTTAATAAATTAAAATTAAGTAATTTGGATTTTATGATTTATTTGTTAATTCATTAAAAATTTAAATTAATTACTTTTCAATTAATTTTTTTCTTTATTAAATAAAAGATTAAATAATGACTAAATAATAAATTACTAAATGGATATATATTTATTTAATAAAAAAATAAAATCAGTTATTTATTTTTGTAATAATTTATTCCTTTATTTAATCGTTATTTAATAAAAAAGACTGAAATGTTTTCATCAAAAACCTTCATTTCTTTTCCACTGAAGAAAGAAAGACATGGACATCTTGGATGACATGGGGGTGAGTAAATTATCAGCAAAAGTTTTTTTAAAAGTGAACAACTCCTTTAAAGAGAAACATTTTGATTTGGACAAATACAGAACTGTTAATCAGCTCTTAAACTTCATGCATTTCCCCACAAATCTCTGGCGAGACGCTACGCCTGAACCTTTAATTTACTTTTCTCTGACATCGGCTCCTCGGTCCCCCTGTGCTCACGAACCAGACACACACACTCCTCTAGTGAGATTCCCAGCGCGCCGCCGCATAGAAATAAGCCGTTTCTGGCTTTCCGAGAGAAAAAAAAAGTTTTAATAAGCAATTAAAGCCTTCAATAGCAGCTTCTAATTAAAGGCATGTTAAACAAACAGTTCTGAATACAGAAGAAATATTGACAATGGTGAAGGTGGCGCGAGCTCGCGAGGGAAAACCTGAGCTTATTAGAGGAGTAAATTAATTTCACCTCGATGTGAAGAAATCCTCCTGCGAGTGTGTGTTCAGGACGCTCATCACATAAGGAACAATTCCTCTTTAAAACATTTACTATATGCAGGATTTGGCAGAAAGCTCACAAAGATCGCTCGTTTTATTATCATTAGAAAGCAGTTATAGGCTTCAACTTCATCACGATCTCACAAAGTATAATCAGATGCACAATGAATATATATATATATATACACACACACACACACTACCGGTCAAAAGTTTAAGATCAGTAAGATTTTTTTAGAAGAAGTCTCTTCTGCTCACCAAGGCTGCAATTTTTTGATCAAAAATACACAAAAAACACAGTAATATTGTGAAATATTATGACAATTTAAAATGACTTTTTTTATGTTAATATATATTAAAATGTAATTTATTCCTCTATAAAAAAGCTGAATTTTCAGCATCATTACTCCAGTCTTCAGTGTCACATGATCCTTCACAAATCACTCTAATATGATGATTTTATGCTCCAAAAACATGTATGATTATTATCCATGTTGAAAACAGTTTTTTACATTTTTATTTCAGGATTCTTTGATGAATAGAAAGTTGAAAAGAACAGCTTTTATCTGAAATGGAAAGCTTTTGTTACATTAAACACTACCCTTTAAAAAGTTTGGGGTCAGTAAGAATTTGTATTTTATTTTTGGGGGAAATAAATAAGAAATCAATACTTCTATTCATCAAGGATGAGTTACATTGATCAAAAGTTACAGTAAAGACATTTATAATGTTAGAAAAGATTCTAATTAAATAAATGCTGTTCTTTTGAACTTTCTATTCATCAAAGAATCCTGAAATAAAAATGTAAAAAACAGTTTTCAACATGGATAATAATCATACATGTTTTTGGAGCATAAAATCATCATATTAGAGTGATTTGTGAAGGATCATGTGACACTGAAGACTGGAGTAATGATGCTGAAAATTCAGCTTTTTTTCAGAGGAATAAATTACATTTTAATATATTAACATAAAAAAGTCATTTTAAATTGTCAAAATATTTCACAATATTACTGTGTTTTTTGTGTATTTTTTATCAAAAAATTACAGCCTTGGTGAGCAGAAGAGACTTCTTTTAAAAACATAAAAAATCTGACCGATCTTAAAGTGCTCCTGTGAGCTATTGCGGCTAAAGACGTTTCCTTATGGAATACGTTTGAATGCAGGCCTTCTTCAAACGTTCGCTGAACTCGATCACACACACACACACACACAGATTTGCATCAGACAGGAGGCTGTTATATTAGATATAACGGGATCATGCTCGGGGTAAAAAGGTGTTTGATATCGTGAATCATTGCTGATATTGAATGCAGACGCATTTCAGAAAGTGTCTTAACGAAGAAATGAAATATTCACGAGGCGCTGCCAAATTACACAAGCGTTTGACATTATAACGGCACTCGGGCGTGTTAGATTAATGTGCGGCTGTGTATCATAACCAGATCCATGTGTTGTGATAAATACCAAAACATGCATATGAAACCTCCCAGAATATATGCCGTTCACAGCTTTCTTATCGAGACTCTGTGAAAGATTGAGAAATTAATCACACTGCATATTTCAGGAGCATATTTACTGATCAGGGTTACAAATCTAATTTCTTAAAATCTTAAAATCAAATCTAAGGCTTTTGGAGACCTGAAGAAATTAAAATTAATACATTAGGGGTGTGCAATATTGAAAAAAAAAATAATCATATCTTGATTTTTTGAAGTTTTGTTGATAATAATGTGTTTTTGTGCTGGTTGTGGACAGCTGACTCACAAAGATATTCATATTATTCATATTCCATATGCATCGGTTCACAGCAGTGACGGAAATTAACATTTTTATTAAGGGGCAATATTTGGGCAGATTATTTGTACCTATATAAGAAAAAAATGTCTAAACTTAGATGTATGCATCACCTTTTACAGTATGTCAAATTTGCATTAAATTCTATTAGGAAAATAACAGTACAGGGATGTTACTAATCAAATTAAATCATTATAAACAAAATCCATCTTTGCAGTGAGTAAGCAGCATACGTGGAATTAATATATTTACACAGCATTTACAATTGCATAAATAATGCTGTGAGATTTTAAATATGACGAAATATAATGCATTAACTTACAATTGTAATGACAGTTGTAATATGCTGTCGTAAATGATAGCGAAATGTCACGTGAAAAAGCAAATCCATACAAATAAAGCCTTTAGAGGTCTAAGTTAAAGTGTCACCTAAAATGAAGACGTCTCCTAAGTAAAAATCAGAGTTTTATAGTCTTACATTTCAAAAATCTCATATAATTTATTCTCGCAACAGATTTTTGTCGCTAAGATGGTCCGAAGGGTTCTCCCTATCACAGATATCGGGATCAATAAACTTTTATACTTTTAAACTTTTTTATATTCCATTTTTTATAATTTGTGTTCGCAAAACTCATTTAGAGTAAAGTTGTCCTCACCTTAAGCTATACTTAGGAAAATGACAGTTAAGTAGCTGTATGCAACACACTTAATGGTTTTTAAGAAAAATATATACTTCTCAGGCTGTATGACTAAACAAAACGTCAAGTAACACTTAACGGTTATTTTTTACAACACCCTTAAGTTGACGGGAAACTTAAAGGGGTGGTATTAATGCCCTTTTCACAAGGTGTAAAATAAGTCTCTGACATCCTCAGAGTGTGTATGTGAAGCTTAAGCTAAAAAAACCCACATCTATTTGTATATAGCATTTTAAAAGTCACTTTGAGCACAATTTTAAGCAAAACGTTTTTCTTTTGGTATGTGTCCCTTTAAATGCAAATGAGCTGCTGCTCCCAGCACAGAGGGCGGAGCTTCAAGAGCTCGTGTCCTGAACATTCCAAAAACTTTTACCTTTTTATGTTCAAAATCTAGCTTGTGTGTCATTAACTTCTAGTCATTAATTAGCATTACGTCCGTTCCTTGGGGGCGGAGTTTATGTAAATTTTAGGGTTGGTGATGTCACGAACCCATGAAGAAGCTCGTGTAGTTCTACCAGCCGTTTGTTGTAGTCCTTAAAAAGCGATTTCTGTAAAAGCAAATCTCTTAATTTGCTTTGATCTTTGAGTGTCGTAAGTTTGCAGATGTTGTTTATGCTCAAACAGCCTCGTTGCACACTCACTACAGCTAGAAAAGTGAATCATAATCAACGCCCCTTTAAGGGAAAAACACACTTCAGTTGCTGATCCACAGGGCACTGATCCTATAAGAGAAAGAAAGAGCTGAAGTAATGAAGGACAAACACAACATTACGGTCAAGGACTTCTCCGTGTGTGAATGTAATAAGTCTTCTAGTATCGGGCCAGCGGGAGCGACGCTTAAGAACTGCTTTACGTTATTGCATTAGATATTTGCTCAGCAGAGCGACTCCAACGACCCGTTTATACAGCTGGAGTGAGAACCGGATAAGTGCCGATCTCCAGGGCTTTCCTCCACCGGGACTCATCGGACGGATCAAGTGAGTCCTGAAAAACACACTTTCCGAAAGCCAACCGGTGTAATTAATTTAGTTGCGGTGCAAATGAAAATATCAGCGAGAGGAACGATACGGCTAATCCGGCAGAGAGAGGTCATTCAGACGTATATTACTTCCACACACACTCCGCGTTCCTGCAAAACAACACACACTGAACACTGAGAGACAGCTGGAGAAGAGCGGAAGCTCAAGACGACGTGTTACACACCATTACTCACAGTTATTAACATACTGGAGATGATAATGAGTCGAGTTTATGGCTTTGTTGTTGTGAAACTTCAAATGTTACAATGTTGCAGTTTCTTCTTTACTTGCTTTGATTTGAATCATTTTATCCCTTAAAACTCATCTTTGATCAACAAAATTACATTTTAAAGTTTTTTCCTCTCTTCATGCCTTAAAATATCTTGAATGTAACTCGACACCCTCGCCTCATTTAGTATGCGCTGTTCTATGAATATGCAAATGAGCGCCGCCTCCACTCACTCCCTCACTCAGAGATCCACTGGTTGATGATCACACGTTGATCTGATTGGTTACAAGGTTGTTTGTGACGTCAGAAACAGCAACGAAGCGTAGCGTACAAATGAAGCGTAATGAAAGTAATGAAAGCGTAAAGAAAACTTTTGCAGATGAATGTACCATCACCGCGTTTTCCATCGTCCAGTTTGACCTCTGACCTCAGCGAAACCAAACCGTCCCGCAAACCCAACGGGAAGCGCCGCACAGAAATCCATCAGCATTTCAGAAAGGGTCAAATCTCTTCTGGAAGAACCATAACGTGATATTGGCCAACCACATCTCCAATAAATCCCGAAATCATAAAAGAAGAGGAACAGCAGCGCTCAGCCGATTGTATCTGGGGCCGCTTGTAAATTCAATATTGTGTTAACGCTCAGAACGAGCCTGAGGAGACTGTAAATCCATACGCTAGATCAGGAATATAAACAGAAGAAGGAATTTCCTCACATTCTCCAGTCACACACGCTTATTAAACGAGAACAAAAGCCCATGAAATAACATTTGTCCAGGTTCTTCATCATCACACGTGTGATTTATGTGCAGGAGGCTCATCTACGGGCGTCTGGGTCACATGATTTACTCCTGACGTGAGAAGAATATGCCCAGATTCCCTCATAACCAGCGTCATGGCGAAACATGATGAATATGGATTATTCCACCTTCTGAACTCCAAGCCTCACATTATCCACACAAATATGCAAACTTTGTTCTCGGTCAAAACCTTTTTAAAGGTTATTCCGGTTAAAGAAAACCATTAAATATTTTTTTTGTTCCGTAAATTGAAATTAAATATAAAAAAATAGGCAACATTCACATTTAGCTTAACTTGATGCACTAAAATAAAATAATGCACTGTGAACTAACATTGAACACAATGAACAGCTGGATTTATATTAACTAATGTTAATAAATACTGTATTAAATGTATTGCTCATTGTTAGTTTGTGTTAGTTTATACATGAACTAATATTAACTAATAAACCTTATTGTAAAGTGTTAGCAAAATAACCCATAAATATGACAAAAACACAATTCTAATTTAATTTTCATTTAACTTAATTTAACAAAATGTCTCAATGTCATAAAAATTTTAATATGGAAAAATATAAGAACAACTAAGGAAGCCTTGAACTGCAACATAAAAAAAAGTAAAAAAGTAAAAAATAAAATAAAATAAAAAATAAATCTAGCATTTCGACTTTAATCTTGAAATGCTAGATTTTTTCTTTTTTATGTTTTGTGAAAAAAAAAAATTACGTTGTGGTTCAGGGCTTCTGTAACAACTAAACTAAATAAATACATAAAATAATTATAAATAATTGAATTAATTCAATTCCAGAAGGTTTTTTTGGAGCTGAATGTTCTTTATAAAACAATGCATTTACTTGATTTTGCAGTAGTTTGTGAACGGTTACAGATGGATTAATGAGAATTTTTAAATATGTTTTACTCACAAACATAATTATATATTATTGATATTGGCATAACTAGAAAAAGGTATATTCATAATTAAAAATCCCCTCTGTGTTTTAATATTTTATTAATTTTCATGATTCTTTCAGGTCAAGATTTGAAATTAAAAGCCTTATATTCACATATGTTTCTCAATACCATGAGAATCCTCATTCGTTGTTGAGGGGGTGAATAGAAATAAGAAATATGAGGACTTTTGGTTGTTTTAGAGTTTATTTGAGAGAACCACTAGATTATTGATATGATTACACAATAATGAATAGAGTAAATATAGTTAATTAGCTGTGACTGTATTCACTGTTCAACACAAGTGTAGATATAGTAATAGTTCATGAATAGAGTTGAACTGTATTGATTGTTCAGTCTGGTGATGCTTCACGTGTAACGAGCTCAGTGTGTGTAAGAGCACCTGGACTCAGAGACGATTGAAGCCTTCTGATAAAGGGCAGGAAAAGCTGTTTTGTGTTTAAGCGTGACATCTCTGCCTTACAGCCGCGCTCTTCTACTGTATCTCAATCACTCAGGTCTCAAACGACACACAGAAATATGACTGAATAATCAAAAACAAGGAGAAACATGCAGCGCAGGATCAAACGATCCACGCATATGGAGAACAGATTTTAGAAATGGCATCCTGTGATGTCGTGGCCAAACGGGCTTCAGAAACATCCGTTTCTCTGACCCGTATATGAGCTAAACGAGCTAAACGCTCTTTTCCGTGTGATGTTTCTCATCCGCAAGGCTAACGGAGGCCTTTAGCTGACGTTCTAATGGATGGATGGATGGATAATGTATGGGATGGATGAGATGAGATGGATAGATGGATGGATGATAGATGGATAGATGGATGGATGGATGGATGGATGATGGATGGATGAAGGGATAGGATAGATGGATAGATGATGAGATGGATGATGGATGGATGAGATGGATGGATGGATGGATGGATGGATGGATGAAGGGATAGGATGAGATGGATGGATGGATGAAGGGATAGAATGGATGGATGGATGGATGGATGGATGGATGGATGATGGATGAAGGGATATGATGAGATGGATGAAGGGATAGGATGGATGGATGGATAAGGGATATAGATTGATATATAGAGATGGATGGATGGATGGATGGATGAAGGGATAGGATGGATGGATGGATAAGGGGATGGATTGATATATAGGATGGATGGATGGATGGATGGATGGATGAAGGGATAGGATGGATGGATGGATAAGGGGATGGATTGATATATAGGATGGATGGATGGATGGATGGATGGATGGATGGATGGATGGATGGATGAAAGGGATAGGATGGATGGATAGAGGGATAGGATGAATGGATAAGGGGATGTGGATGGATGGATGAAGGGATAGGATGGATGGATGGATAAGGGGATGGATTGATATATAGGATGGATGGATGGATGGATGGATGGATGGATGGATGGATCTATGGATGGATGGATGATGAATGGATGTATAGATAAATGGATGATAGATGGATGGATGGATGGATGGATGGATGGATGGATGGATGGATGGATAAGGGGATGGATTGATATATAGGATGGATGGATGGATGGATCTATGGATGGATGGATGATGAATGGATGTATAGATAAATGGATGATGGATGGATGGATGGATGGATGGATGGATGGATGGATAAGGGGATGGATTGATATATAGGATGGATGGATGGATGGATGGATGGATCTATGGATGGATGGATGATGAATGGATGTATAGATAAATGGATGATGGATGGATGGATGGATGGATGGATAAGGGATAGGATTGATATATAGGATGGATGGATGGATGAGATGGATGGATGGATCTATGGATGGATGGATGATGAATGGATGTATAGATAAATGGATGATGGATGGATGGATGGATGGATGAATGGATGTATAGATGATGAAATGGATGATGGATGGATGAGATGGATGGATGGATGAAGGGATGAAAGGATAGGATGGATGGATGGATGGATGAAGGGATGAAGGGATAGGATGGATGGATGGATGGATAAGGGGATGGATTGATATATAGGATGGATGGATGGATGATGGATGGATGGATGTATAGATAGATGGATGCTAAATAAAAAAAATTAATATAAAACAAAAAAGATTTCTTCATTAAATAAAAACAAACTGAACTAATATTGCACTGCTGAAACAAACAAAATATTACATGTAAAATCAGAAAATTGTGCTAAAATAAAACCAAAATTTAAGAATTGAAACTACAGACAGTGTTTATTACAGACGTCGACCATTGAGAATGAGATAGATGACAAAGAGTGTGTGTGTGTGTGTGTTTATACCTGTCATTGATGGTCCAGTTGAGACAGAGGTTGAGGGACGTCAAGTTCCGGCACTTCCTCACGACCTCCATCACAGTCTCGTTGTTGAGCTCAGAGATGTGCCGCAGATCCAGACTGCTCAGGGATTGAAGCTGCACACACACACACACACACACATGGTCAGCTCGTCCCTGCAGGTGCAGTAAATGGTGCGCATTACTCACTGAACACACTCACTGGAATATGAACGCCACATTATCCTCCGTGTGACTGTGTTTGACCTCGACAGAAGCGTCTGACATGCTCTTTATGAACTGATTAATTATGGCCATAATCATACTAATAATCACGATTATGTTGATCAGTATTGTAATTTAACACGATTAGGAGTGGCCGATATAACCCAAATCTTATTTGGTGTGTGATCTTATAATTGGTAATGTCAAGGTGTCATGACAAAGACATCTCAAACAATGTCATATTTGCATAAAAAATGTCAATTGAGCGAATGACACTTAATGACAGTTGTCATAAACATGCATAAAACGTGTCATGTTATGATAATGAAGGTCTCATGTGAGTCTTATGATCACCCCTTCAGGAAAAGTGTTATAATAAACTCTTGTTTGCTGATTTAGAAAACATAAACACATGAAAACCAATACCACGCACTGCATCATGTCCTGTGTTGAGAGTCGACAGCGAGCGCCGGCATGTTGTGCTCTTGACCTTAATGAAAGCGCGATGATTCGCTCAGCTCAACAAAACACTCCCTGCAGCAGATTACCCATGATGCCCTGCTCCGCTCCTGACCCACAACACCAGCGGGAGGACTGGAGGCACAACATAACGCAAAAGGTGACGGCTTGAGAAATGTCACATAGCGTGTTTATAACTGCACATAAATTACACTCAGAGGTTATGATCCATCATATTTACAGAAGTGGACAGAGCTGCTTTTGTGTCATATATAATGCACAAATCTCGACCACATGATCAAACGATCTCCTCCAGTCCTGTCGCCTGATTGATAATGTAAACTACGTAAAAGTCTTTCAGTATAATTTCAAAAAATGATTTTATAAAGTAAAGTCAGAATAACTTTGATATTGCAAGAAATATTTCAACTGGACTGAAGCTTAGCTTTACTTGATTATGCATAATTTTATAGAAAAATCATGAGTATTAAATATGATCATCAGGTTTATTTGTTCATCTCAATCATCATTGTATTGTATTGTATGTTTTAAAACTATAAAGCTTTGATCGTAAAACTAGCATTTAAATATAATTAGGGATGCACCAATATGACAATTTTGTCCGAATATCAATAACCGATAATTCTTTAAATTTGAAAGCCGATAACCGATATTTTGGCCGATAAATCAAAATCCAAATTTTTAGGCAATATTCGATTTTCCTCATTAAAAGCCAAGATACAAACACAATTATGATGTTCTTAGTTTAATGTTGTGTAGTCGATATGACAGACTTGCGCTGCACATTTTGCACTTTAACTGGATTAAAGTGATTTATTTCAAGCAATTTAAAAGCATCATGTTGAACAGTGCACATCTAACAGTTGCCTCAGCTGAAGGAAATAATACATTATTTATCGGCTTTTAGATATCGGCTAAATGTTCTTGTTGGGCAGATAACGATAACATTAAAAACGATCATATATCGGCCAGATACCGATAATGTAGCCGATATATTGTGCATCCCTAAATATAATCTTGCTAAGACATTATAGGTGGAGGCATTTTATAGGCATTTTATATTAGTATCTGCTGTGATACTCATTGATTTACATCACAAGCATCAGAATTTCATCTTACTTTTTGTCCATATAAATATCAGTCATCTGCAGCAAATTGCATTTTTTTTTACTTTTCTATTATATTTTATCTAAAAGTTCAATAAAATATTCCATCCCAGATTATTCTGAATATTATTTCCTATTTAAAGCTTTACAGGGTTAAATTCTGTTTTATGCACAACACACTAAATCAAACACACAGGAAGCGCAAAATAGCATCTGCTTTTAATATAAAGACACAAATATGCAGCGTTGCATGTGTGCAACATTAATCACGCATCTGCCCTTAAAACACACACACACACACACATTCACTCACAAACTCACTCACTCACAAACACACACACAAACACACACACACACACTCACTCACTCACAAAGTGATCTTTTTCGAGTCAATTCGTTCATTTTGTTCATTGAATCAACCAAATGACACGAAAAGATTTGTTCATTTTGATGAACGAGTTCGAACCAGGAGAGTCACGACACGCATCACAGAACAGAGCAGCGCGAGCATTTGAGCTTATAAAACTTAAACTTTGTTATTTATTTATTAAATGAGCGATCGTTTCGCTTGATAAGACCCTTATTCATCGTCTGGTGTCGTTTAAAGCCCTTTGAAGCTGCACTGAAACTCTCATTTGGACCTTGAACCGTTTGGACCCCATTGAAGTCCATTATATGGAGAAAATCCTGGAATGTTTTCATCAAAAACCTTCATTTCTGTTCAACTGAGAGAAAGAAAGACATGGACATCTTGGATGACACGGGAGTGAGTAAATTATCAGCAAATTTTTTTTTAAGTGAACTACTCCTTTAATAGTTGATCAGGATTTGTCTTGTTTCTCAGATATGTGTACTTTTGTTTCGTTTGTTTACTATGTTGTGTTATGTACTATTTTGTGCGCCCTATCTTGACCAGGAAATTCTGCATCTCAATGGGACCTTCCTGGTCAAATAAATAAATCCTATCCTAACCCTATAGTAAGTACATGTAGTAGTTTAACAGTAATATAAGTATTTTTAAATATTGAACAGACCAATCAGAATCAGCTTTGTAAAAACTATATTACTCAGAAGTCACGAGTTTTGAGCTTCATATTTAAACTACATCATAATAAATGAGCCATAAAAAGTATGTCAGGCTTTACATGATGCTTAACTCTGAATGAACAGCCGAATTCACTTTTTATAGTTGTATTCTTTGCATATTAAAATAACTGAAGTCGCGAGTGAAATTCTTTATCCTCTTTTATTAATATTGATCTTGAAACGAAGGCGTTTAATGAGTCGAAGGCGCGCGGTCTCTGCTATACGTCATACTAAAGGTCTCTCAGTGGAGCAAATGTGTTTCTTTTGCACTCTTATTAATTATTAAAGCTTATTATCTACAGAGAAGACAGTGGTTAAACAAATTAAAAAAGCGTCTCGCATAATTTGACATTGTGTTCAGAATCCGCGCGCAACCTAAAATGAGTTTAACGACCCTGCCGTAAATAATAGAAATCTCATTAAAGTCGTTTCTAACTCCGAACTTATTAGCATGTGACCCGGCAGCGGGACTGAACATCAGCTCAACTCGTTCATTATCACGACCGTCAGGTGACACTTCAAACGAGACATTCCCTTCAGTCTGAACTTTGACCCTTAGAGCCCTCGGGGTCACAGACGGAGAGAAACTCAAGATATGATGCGTTACAGATGAGATCTGACATCACTCATTAATATCCTCACTGTACATCAAACACACACTCATGCGCACACTCACAAACACACGCACACTCTCACACACACTTCACTCACCACACACACACAAACACACAATCACTCACACTCACTCACAAATACACACTTACAGAGACACACTTTCTCTCACACACACACACTCACACACACACAAATACACGCTCACTCTCACTCACACACACACACTCACGCAAACACACACTCACTCAGTCACTCACACACTCACACACACACTCACTCACAAATAAACACATACTTACAGACACACACATGCGCACACTCACAAACACACGCTCACTCACACACACACTTCACTCACAACACACACAATCACTCACACTCACTCACAAATACACACTTACAGAGACAACTCTTCTCTCTCACACACTCACACACACACAAATACACGCTCACTCTCACTCACACACACAAACACACACACACACAAACACACACTCACTATCATTCACTCACACACACACACACTCACACACACACAAATACACGCTAACTCTCACTCACTCACACACACACTCACACAAACACACACTCACTCAGTCAGTCACTCACACTCACACACACACAAATACACGCTCACTCTCACTCACTCACACACACACTCACACACACTCACTATCAGTCACACACACACACACACACACACACACTCACTCACAAATAAACACATGACTTACTGACACACACTCTCTCTCTCTCCCTCTCTCTCTCACACACACACACAACTGCGCACTCACTCGCGCACACAAATACATGCTCACTTTCACTCACTCACACACACACACGAAACACACTCTCACACACTAGCGACACACACACACACACACACACTCACTCACAAATAAACACATACTTACAGACACACACTCTCTCTCCATCTCTCACTCACTCACACACACACTCACACACACTCACTATCAGTCACACACACACACACACACACACACTCACTCACAAATAAACACATACTTACTGACACACACTCTCTCTCTCCCTCTCTCTCTCACACACACACACAAACGCGCACTCACTCACGCACACAAATACATGCTCACTTTCACTCACTACACACACACACACAGAAACACACTC
>JAQIUQ010006773.1:0-17500 GCA_030378365.1 Hybognathus amarus
GACCATTAAGATTTGTTTGCGTTGCAAAATTATTTTGATGGCAATTTAATGTTTGTTTTTTTAAATCACCATAAAGGTGGTGCAACAAATGCAATCATGACATATGCATTCTTAATAATAAGTAGAAGAAGAAAAATGCATTAAAGTATTTAGTTTTCGCTTCTGAAGTCTGTTTTTAGGACCATTAAGATTTATTTGCATTGCAACATTTCATGGCAGTAAATACCTTTTATTTTTTAAATCACTATGAGAGCAATGCATACATGACATATAAAGTCTTATTAATATTAATAAAAGTATTTAAACAGGCCTGAGCGTTCACTTCTAAAGTCTATTTTTAGGACCATTAAATATTTGTTTTTATGCCAATTTAAGCACTTTTATTCATTTAAATCAACATAAAGGCAGTGCAACAAAACAATCATGACATATGCATTCTTAATAATAATATTGTTATTAATAATAATAATCAGAAAGATGCATTAAAAAATATTTAAATATTTGTTTGCATTGCAACATTATTTTCATGGAAATAAACACTTTTTTATTTTTTAAATCACCATGAAAGCAGTGCAATAAAAACTATCAAGACATATGAAGTATTAATAATATTAAAAAACGTATTTAAACAGGCCTGAGAGTTCACTTCTGAAGCCTATTTTTAGGACCATTGAGATTTGTTTGCAATGAAACTTTATTTTGATGGCAATTTAAGCACTTTTTAAGTAAGCAATGCAACAAAAGCTATCATGATGTCTTTCAGGCGTTCACTTTCTTCAGCTTTCTAAAGGTTTGTTGTATTTTCAGCATTGGAGACTTTTCAAACTGGATTTGAAGAGACCGTGGTCTGTTAGTGAGGCTGAGAATATCAGTAATGAATAAAAATGGCCTTGGCTACTGGATTTGTTCAAGTCATTTAGGAAGCGGCAGCTCATAAAAGACTTTTAATCCAATGTTCCCTGAAAAAGAGTATCCTGAGAGCCCATAAAGACAGAGGAGAGGACGTTTATACATCAGGTTTTCCCATCCAGCGGCCAGAATCTGCACTGAACTTCCGATCGGATCGTGGTTTGATCTCACGCCAAGAAGAGAGAGAAGATTTGATCCTGCTGGAGGATTGAGTGAAGAAGCTGTGAAGTAGAAAAGCTCTGTTTATCCCTTTTCAAGGTGAATATTCTTCTCCCACTTTCAGAGATTCATCGCAATCCCATTAAAAGTGAACTTCAATATGAGCTCGATCCAGTGTCTTATCACGGACACCGCAGCCCTGACTACACAACTACACAACGTCACAACTACAGACCGGCAAACGCAGCAATTAATCAGATAAATCCAGAGGGATTCAATCGCACCGTCTCAGACTGACAGAGAACACTTTCTATCTGGAATATGAAAGCCATGAGAAAGGCTCTGCCGGGAAACGCATTCGTGTCAATGGTGAAACGCTTCACATTATCATGAGCTTTCATGAGTGACTGATGCGAACGCTCGTCGTGTGAGTGTGTAAGAGTCTGAGATCTGATCCGTCACTGATGAACAATCATGAACACACTGTACATGTGAATCTCACCTAAACTGCCCACAACATTCTCATATTTCAACTCTAAAATATACATATATATATATATATATATATATATATATATATATATATATATATGTATTGGTCAAAAGTTTAAGATCTGTAAGATTTTTTATGTTTTTAAAAGAAGTCTCTTCTGCTCACCAAGGCTGCAATTTTTGGATAAAAAATACACAAAAAACACAGTAATATTGTGAAATATTTTGACAATTTAAAATGACTTTTTTATGTTAATATATATTAAAATGTAATTTATTTCTCTGAAAAAAAGCTGAATTTTCAGCATCATTACTCCAGTCTTCAGTGTCACATGATCCTTCACAAATCACTCTAATATGATGATTTTATGCTCCAAAACATGTATGATTATTATCCATGTTGAAAACAGTTTTTTACATTTTTATTTCAGGATTCTTTGATGAATAGAAAGTTGAAAAGAACAGCTTTTATCTGAAATGGAAAGCTTTTGTTACATTAAACACTACCCTTTAAAAAGTTTGGGGTCAGTAAGAATTTGTATTTTATTTTTGGGGGAAATAAATAAGAAATCAATACTTCTATTCATCAAGGATGAGTTACATTGATCAAAAGTTACAGTAAAGACATTTATAATGTTAGAAAAGATTCTAATTAAATAAATGCTGTTCTTTGAACTTTCTATTCATCAAAGAATCCTGAAATAAAAATGTAAAAAAACTGTTTTCAACATGGATAATAATCATACATGTTTTTGGAGCATAAAATCATCATATTAGAGTGATTTGTGAAGGATCATGTGACACTGAAGACTGGAAGTAATGATGCTGAAAATTCAGAGGAATAAATTACATTTTAATATATATTAACATAAAAAAGTCATTTTAAATTGTCATAATATTTCACAAAATTACTGTGTTTTTTGTGTATTTTTTATCAAAAAATTGCAGCCTTGGTGAGCAGAGAGACTTCTTTTAAAAACATAAAAAATCTTACCGATCTTAAACTTTTGACCGGTAGTGTGTATATATATTGCTTAAGGAGAATCAGTTTGACCTGTTAATCAGAAAAAAACCCCTCACATTTCTCTTCATTCTCACGCACAGAATGAGTCTAGCAGAGGATTCTGTGTGTGTGTGTGTGTGTGTGTGTGTGTGTGTGTGTGTGTGTGTGTGTGTGTGTGTGTGTGTGTGTGTGTGTGTGTTTTCTGGTGCGCCGTGCATTAATAAGTACATCTGGAAATCTAGATCTTGTGGTTGTGGCATTAATTCCACCTTCATCCTCACATTAACCTACTTTTCAACAGTGTGTTTAATGAGCGACGCAGCCTACAGGAGTCTGTGCGTGTGTGCTCATATCTCGCATATTAACTTCCATAACAGCAAATGAGATGTACACACAATTAAAATAAAATTTACATCGAAAAAAACATTTGATATATTAAACACACTACAAAGTCTCTTCTGCTCACCATAGCTGCATTTACAGGGAACTGTACTCTCTCATCACTACTGATCTATCCACAGACTAGTCAATGATAACATGCGATCAGGAGTAACGAGAAATACAGTAACGAGTGATGCAGTATCGAGTGATACAGTTACAGTAACGAGTAGATACACTAACAAAAGATGCAGTAATGAGATATACAGTTACTGTAACTGTATCTCTCATTAGTGTAACTTTATCCCTCAGTACTGTATCACTCGTTACTGTATTTGTATCTCCTGTTACTGTATCTCTCGGTACTGTATCACTCGTTACTGTATTTGTATCTCCCGTTACTGTATCTCTCGGTACTGTATCACTCGTTACTGTATTTGTATCTCCCGTTACTGTACTCTGGACTGTATCACTCGTTACTGTATTTGTATCTCCCGTGTGACTGTATCTCTCGGTACTGTATCACTCGTTACTGTATTTGTATCTCCTGTTACTGTATCTCTCGGTACTGTATCACTCGTTACTGTATTTGTATCTCCCGTTACTGTATCTCTCGGTACTGTATCACTCGTTACTGTATTTGTATCTCCCGTTACTGTATCTCTTGGTACTGTATTACTCGTTACTGTATTTGTATCTCCCGCTACTGTATCTCTCGGTACTGTATCACTCGTTGCCTCTCGTTACATAACTGTATCTCACGTTACTGTATCTGTATGTCTTGTTACGTTACTGTATCTCTCGTTACTGTAACTGTATCTCTCGTTACTGTAACTGCATGTCTTGTTACGTAACTGTATCTCTCACTACTGTAACTATCACTTGTTACAGTAACTATCTCTCTTTACTGTAACTATCTCTTGTTACTGTAACTATCTATTGTTGCTGTACCTCTCGTTACTGTAACTGTATCTCTTACTACTGTATCTATTGTTATTGTATCTATTGTTATTGTATCTCCCGTTACTGTATCCCTTGTTACTGTATCTTTTGTAACTTCTCGTTACTGTAACTGTATCCGTCTTGTTACTGTATCTCATTACTGTATCTCTTATTACTGTATCTATTGTTATTGTATCTCTCGTTACTGTATCTCTCGTTACTGTATCTTTTGTAACTGTATCTCTCGTTACTGTATCTCTTGTTACTGTAACTGTATCTCTACGTTACTGTATCTTTTGTAACTGTATCTCTCGTTACTGTATCTCTTGTTACTGTAACTGTATCTCTCGTTTACTGTATCTCTCATTACTGTAACTGTATCTCTCGTTACTGTATCTCTTGTTACTGTATCTCTTGTTACTGTAACTGTATCGTCTTGTTACTGTATCACTCGGTACTGTATCTGTATCAGTCGTTACGGTCTCTGTAACTATCTCTTGTTACTGTTTCTCTCGTTACTGTTTCTCTCACTACTGTATCTCTCGTCACTGTATAACTTCGTAACTGCATCTCTTGTTACTGTATTCTCGTTACTGTATCTTTCGTTACTGTTACTGTATCTCTCGTTACTGTAACTGTATCGTCTTGTTACTGTATCTCATTACTGTATCTCTTGTTACTGTATCACTCGGTACTGTATCTGTATCAGTCATTACTGTCTCTGTAACTATCTCTCGTTATTGTCTCTCGTTACTGTATCTCTCGTTACTGTTTCTCTCGTTACTGTATCTCTCATTAATGTATCTCTAGTCACTGTCTAACTTGTTACTGTATCTCTCGTTACAGTAACAAGAGATACAGAGAGTGTGAGCTACAGATAATGAGATACAGATAACAAGAGCGTGGGTACTGTCGAGTCCTGAGTGAATGTGAAGCAGTGAACCGCTGTCTACACACACACACACACACACACACACACAACAAATGAATAACTTTTTTTGCAACAAAAACCATCACTGAACTTATGATGCTAATTTCTTCTTGAAACAAACTTTGTTGCATTATTTTCCTGTCATATCTGTAAAGCTGCTTTGAATGTAAAAAGCTCTGTATAAAGAAACGTGACACACACACACACACACACGCTCTGTTCATGGGCACATGATGAAATGCTGTAATGTGGCGTCTTTGGCAGGACAGATCTTTTCCTGGCAACCGAACAGAGCAGAAACATTCGCTACGGCCACCAGGAAAACCCATCGATCACTCCAGACACATCAGGGCATCTGCAACTATCCATAAAGTGACAAAATTCCCACGGATGTCTGACACACTGGCATGAAGAGGCGCTCAACTCGCTCTAAACGCTTCCATGTGCCTCGAGAAACACAGATCTGAGCACAACGATCTGATCACATGACGGAGAACTGGATAAATCTACAAATATGGACATGTTTTACACTTTTACAGGTTATCAAATCGTATCACATATCGTTTAATATTGTTCAACACACAATAGAAATACTTGATCATGATCTTAAAGGGACAGTTCACCTAATAATGGTCATTTAATCGCCCTCATGTTGTTCAAACCGGTATGACTTCTGTTTTGGGGTGAAACATCATTGACTGTACAAACAAAAGACATTCTTAAAAATATCTACTTTTATATTACATATCACACAGGTGAAACTCGAAAAATTAGAATATTGTGCAAAAGTTCATTTATTTCTGTAATTCAAATTAAAAGGTGAAACTAATATATTATATAGACTCATTACATGCAAAGTGAGATAATTCAAAATTATAATAAAGAAATTATAATAAAATAAAGGCTTGAAATATCTCACTTTGCATGTAATGAGTCTATATAATATTTTAATTTCACCTTTTAAGTTTTGCACAATATTAAAAAAATTGAGTTTTACCTGTATATGTTTGTGTGATTTTCAGGTGGTCTGTCCCTTTAAGAGCTTGATCACGACATGTTTTCACTGAACGATGATGTAACTGACTATATTATGAGATAATCTGGCCACACACATATTTATATCTCTAAATAAAGTGATATTTCAGAATGCAGCTGTTGTCAGTTAGACTTTTTAATGCGTCTGAACCACTCACCAAACTGTTTATTTGATCAAAAATACAGTCAAAATAGTGAAATATTATTATAATGTAAATCATCTGTTTTCTATGTTCCTTGACAAATCACTCTAATATGAGGATCTGACGATCAAGACACATTTATGATTATTATCCATGTTCATATTTTTGGGGAAACTGATCTTTTTTTTTATTTTTCAGGATTCTTTGATGAATAAAAAGTTCAAAAGAGCAGCGTTTGTTTGAAACAGAATCTTTTGTAACATTATAAATGTCTTTACTGTCACTGTTGATCAGTTTATCCGGCGTCCAGCTGCTGTAACTGTGAAACTCATTTCCAGTGTTGAGATCAGAGGAACCTTTCATCATCTTCATCCTCATCCTCATCCATCACTGAACACACACAAACACTGAGAGAACCGACCGCAGATAAAACACACGTGTGTAACGTCTCGAACCGACTCGTGTTCCTCTCAACACATACAGGCACAACAATGAAAATCAGCAATAAAGCTGAGAAAATTTTTTTTTTTTGGAAAATATTTTTTCTGGTTTCAAATACTTTTTTAAGTTTCAATTTATATTTTCATTCATTTCTTGAAAAGTTACATTCAATTTTAAAAGCACAAAAATAATCCCATAGACATCAAAACTCACACAAATCACCATTAAATGACTCTACTGCACCTATAGTCAAATAATGATAATAATTCTTTTTATTACATCAATCTGACACACACACACACACACCTCGATCTGTGAGTTCAGAACAGAGTATAATGCACAGACACTCACAGCCAATCACGAGTCGAGCTGAAGAGGACGAACACTGATGATGTCACAGCGCTGAATGTTAATGAAGAACTCGAACTTTACAAGAGCAGGTGAGTCGAGATACAAGAATCTCACACACACACTCTCAACACACACACTTACTCTCACATACACACTCACTCACTCACACACACACAGACTCAACACACACACACTTACTCTCACATACACACTCATTCTAACAGAGTACACACATGCACGCACACACACACTCTCTCTCTAACATACACAGTACACACACACACACACACACACACACACACACACACACACAGAAACCCTCACACATTCAAACACTCTGTCTCTCTCACACACACACACACGCACACTCATACTGTACACACAACACACTCACTCACTCCACACACACACGCACATACACACACTGCAACAAAAAACATAAATGGCGAAGGTAAAGTCACAAAGTCGACTGAAAATCAAATCAAATTAAAACTAAAGTAAAAATAAATAAATAAACTAAAAATGCAATTTATAATAAAGAATAAAAATGGCAGAGGCATCACTTACACAAAGTCAACTGGACAGAAACCCAACTAAACCTGAAACTAAACTAAAGTTTAAAAAAATAATAATTCAATTCAGTTTAGGGATTAAAAAGAGAATAAAACGGCCAAAGCATCACACACACACACAGAGTGAATAAACCCCAGCGCTCACGGGTCATTACACCCACACACACACACACACACACACACACACACACACACACACACACACACACACACACGGCAGAACTGAACACACTTCAGAAGAAACACCAGTATATTCTTTGCTAAGAGAAATATAACAAGAGGGCAGAAACACACACGTGATGTTTGTCTTTCTCCAGCGAGCGTAAAGTCCATTGAGTTTCTGGCTCGCCTGCGTTTATTTAATATCACTTACAGTTTCTCGCAGAAATACCTGCCTTCATTAATACCGCTCGAGATGCCATGAAACGCTGATTTGTTGTCCAATGAAAGCTTGCATTTTTATGAGCACTAAAAAATAGTTTCGAGCCAAAATATAAATATTGCAGCCAATCTGCATTAAACGGCAGGATGACGTGCGTCACGACTGTAGAGCCGGACGTGCTGAAGTGTGTGAACAGTAACGCTGTTGTTTCTCCCTGGAAGAGGAGGAAGAATGTGAACGTTAGATCGCTTTATACGGCCCATAAAGAGAACGATTGAGAATAATTAATGCTGTAGTTGAAATTTTAGGAGAATGGTCAATTTTAACATTGAGCTCATTTTTTTGTACGTTTGGAGTGATGTCAGTACAGACAAAAACGACAAAAATTGGTGTTGCCTACACCGTGTTATCGTCTTTTTAAAATTCGCACCCTGTTGCTTACATTGGTCAACTACTCTGCAGCTGTACAGCCAATAGAGTGAGTGGATTTCTATTCATATTGTTAGGATTGTACTATAGAACCATAACCAGCATCTAAACGAGGATATTAATAATGAACAATCTTAAAATTATTCAATTATAATTACAAGTACAACATCACATAAGATATCAATGAAATCTACAAACCAGAATCAACAATATATTCTTAGCTCCAAAACATGGATTTAAATATATATTTTTTTAAATAAAAAAATACAAAATTATAATTCTATATATTCTCAGTTCCAAAACATGGATTTAAATATATATATTTTCTTAAATAAAAAAATTACAAAATTATAATTCTATATATTCTTAGTTCCAAAACATGGATTTAAATATATTTTTTTTTAAATAAAAAAATACAAAATTATAATTCTATATATTCTCAGTTCCAAAACATGGATTTAAATATATATATTTTCTTAAATAAAAAAATTACAAAATTATAATTCTATATATTCTTAGTTCCAAAACATGGATTTAAATATATATTTTTTTAATACAAAAATTACAAAATTATAATTCTATATATTCTCAGTTCCAAAACATGGATTTAAATATATATATTTTCTTAAATAAAAAAAAATAAAAAAATTATAATTCTATATATTCTCAGTTCCAAAACATGGATTTAAATATATATATTTATTTAAATTAAAAAAAAAATTACAAAATAATTCTATATATTCTCAGTTCCAAAACATGGATTAAAAAAAAAAATATATATATATATATATATATATATATATATATATATATATATATATATATATATATATATTTTTTTTTTTTTTTATACAAAAATTACAAAATTATAATTCTATATATTCTCAGTTCCAAAACATGGATTTAAATATATATATTTATTTAAATTAAAAAAAAAATTACAAAATAATTCTATATATTCTCAGTTCCAAAACATGGATTAAAAAAAAAAAATATATATATATATATATATATATATATATATACATATATATATATACACAGTATATATATAGATATATATATATATATATATATATATGTATATATATATATATATATTTTTTTTTTAATACAAAAATTACAAAATTATAATTATATATATTCTCAGTTCCAAAACATGGATGTTTTTTCTCTGTATGTTATTGGAATACATTGTTGACTGTGTTTTATTACACTTTAGTGCATTTTTATATATTTTTTTATATTTTTTTATATTTATTTATTTATTTTTTGGAACATATTCATTGTGTTTACTTATGTTCTGGTCAGATTAGCTTTTTTTCTAATAATTTCGTCTCTATTGTGACCATTTTATAGTCGTAATCAGGTGATTGTCACATGATTAACTAATTGCTGCTTAAAGGACTGTGTGTGTGTGTGTGTGTGTTACACACGCTGATGAAGGCTCATTAGCCCCAACGCATCGGCTTATTTAAAAACTGTTTTTAATTGGCTGATCCACAATGAAATAAAACTTTTATATACAGTACATTTACTTGAACTCTCGAGTGCTTGATGAAGAGTTCTTCCTCGTGTGTGTGTTCATCATCCGGCGGATAATACGCCTGGAGATCTGCTATAAAATGAGTTTAATTTGGAGAAAATATGCTTTCGTTGCACAATTGAAAATAAGCATTTCCTTTTAAACAGACGCATCCCAAAGCGCTGAAATCCACCGTCCGATTCATCATCAAAAGTGTATAAAGTGTCTTTTCCAGAAGCTCATTTCCCTCCAAAAATGGATCTAAAAGTCGATTTTCTAAGATGCTAATAAAGTAATTGAAGCTGAGCGTGAGGCAGAGCGTTTCAATCCCAGAAAGCTTTGCTCAGATTTGTTCTACATGACGACTGGAACACAGAGGGGAAATCTCTCAAACTAAATCACAAAAACACTTTCCTGACATTTCACATCCGTGTCCGAAAGTAAACTACAGCAAAGTGAAAAATCTCCATTTCAGCTCTTAATACACACCAGCAAATCAACTCACACACTCGCCAAACGCATTAGCAAAGCCATTGAATCCTGTTAATTGCTGGAGTGTAAATAGAAGTAATACTAATTAGGATAATGATTGTGATAATCACATCTAAGTGAGGGCCGTGAGCGCACACACGCACACACACACACACACACACACACACGCACACACACACTTCTGCTGGTGGTGATTGCAATCATTGTTAATTTTAGTCAAGCGTTCTGTTTGTGATATTCATATTGTGAAGTCGATAACTGAACGGTTGAGTCCTGAGATGAACGAGTAATGTGTCCGTCGAATACTTCAATACTGTTTCATTTAGCATTTTAAATATCTTTTTTTAGTGTGTATTGTTGCTCCAGTTCTCCTTTATATCAGTGTCAGTGTTTCTGAACTCCTGAAACGCCTCCATTGTAGTCTTGAGTTTCTTCCGGGAACGAAGATGTAACAATATTCCTCATTATAATAATTAATATGCAGAATAAAGGGGCGGGTTGAGTTAGTTAGTAGTGTGTTAAAACTAGGGATGCACCGATATAAACATTTTGGCCGAGATACGATAACCGATAATTCTTTATACTTGAAAGCCAGATAACCGATATATTGGCCAATAGCCAATTATAGAATCCAATAATCCTTCATATATCTTGAAAGCCGATAACCAATCATATTGGCCATACAAATTAGAATCCAATAATTCTTTATACTTGAAAGCCGATAACCGATATATTGGCCAATACTGATAATTCTTTATACTTGAAAGCCGATAACTGATATATTGGCCAGAATCGATAATCGATAATTCTTTATACTTGAAAGCCGATAACCGATATATTGGCCGATCAAATCTAGATAACTCATATACATTCTTTATACTTGAAAGCCGATAACCGATATATTGGCCGATATCGATAATTCTTTATACTTGAAAGCCGATAACTGATATATTGGCCGATACCAGAATCGATAATTCTTTATACTTGAAAGCCGATAATCCGATATATTGGCCGATAAATCTAAATCCAAATTTTTATTTCATTTTTGAGAGTCTGATTAAAAAAACTAAAAGTCTCACCATTAAAATCCATATCCCAAGCACACATTTATAATGTTCTCATTATTATATGACGGACATAAAACTGTATTTTTCATTATTTGTTCAAACATTTTTTAAGCAATTCCAAACCATCATGTTGAACAGTGCATCTGCAATCTATATGAATTATCAGCTTTAATATATCTGCCTAATTTTCTTATCAGGCCAATAACGATAACACAAAAAAAATTAACATATATCAGCCGATACCGATATGGCGGCCGATATATCGTGCATCCCTGAGTTAAAACCAAGCGGAACCTTCCTGTCTCTCTCTGAATCAATACAAAAGTGAGTTAAACTGCAGCTCCTCCACTGGCCACTAGAGGCGCTGCAGAAGAGACTCCTTCTGTCATGACGTTTCACAGTCGTCCGTTAAATATATGATAATTGAAAGTAATACTCTATTGAAAATGACAAGCGGATGAACTTCTTGATATGCGTCACTGACATTATACATCAAAGTGAGGGTTATGTGGTCTAAAGAGAAGCACATGGATTGAAGTGCACAGATAAACGCAGTGTGATGTCACTTCAGGAGGAGTCATGTGACCCGAGGCTGGTTACCTGTTACACACACATTCACATTCAGCACAAACTCTGAGACGCCTTTCAAAAAGAGGCTGAATGTGGCAAATTATTTCACAGCGGGACAAAACGCACAATTTCATCTGAATAATTGAGAGTGTGAATCTCTCGACGTGAGGCGTGACACCAGACACACACACACAGACCCGCCGGCTTGGACTGAAGCTCAATATGCAGAACAGAGAGACCAGAGTGTGTGTGAGAGAGTGTGTGTATTTGTGTGTGTGTGTGCATGTATGTGTGTGTGTGTGTGACTGTATGCATTTGTTTGTCTGTGTGTGTGTGGATACATGTGTGTGAATGCATGTGTGTGCTTGCGTGCATGTGTGTGTGTGCACGGACATGTGCGTATGTTTGTGCGCATGCATGTGTGTGTGTTTGCGTGCATGCATGTTTGTGTGCGTAAGTGCATGTGTGTTTGTGTGTGTGTGTGTGAGAGAAATATGTTAAAGTGTGTGTGCTCATCAGGTCTCCTCACCTCTGCTCCTCCTGTCAGTGTGTGTATGTGTGTGCATGCATGCATGTGCATGCATGTATGCATTTGTTTGTGTGTGTGTGCATGCATGTGTGTGCTTGCGTGCATGTGTGTGCGGACATGTGCATATGTATGTGCATGTGTGTGTGCATGCGTGTGTGTGTGTGTTTGCGTGCATGCATGTTTGTGTGCGTAAGTGCATGTGTGTGTGCGCATGCATGTGTGTGTGTTTGTGTGCGTAAGTGCATGTGTGTGTGTGTGTGAGAGAGATATGTTAAAGTGTGTGTGCTCATCAGGTCTCCTCACCTCTGCTCCTCCTGTCTGTGTGTGTGTGTGTGTGTATGTGTGTGTGCATGCATACATGTGCGTATGCATTTGTTTGTTTGTGTGTGTGCATGCATGTGTGTGCTTGTGTGTGTGGACATGTGCATATGTATGTGCATGTGTGTGTGAGTGTGTGTGTGTGTGTGTGCGCGGTATGTGCGTATGTTTGTGCGCATGCATGTGTGTGTGTGTTTGCGTGCATGCATGCTTGTGTGTGTAAGTGCATGTGTGTGTGTCTTTGCGTTTGTGTGTGAGAGAAAATGTTAAAGTGTGTGTGCTCATCAGGTCTCCTCACCTCTGCTCCTCCTGTCAGTGTGTGTGTGTGTGTGTGTGTATATGTGTGTGTGCATGCATGTGCGTGTGTGTATGTGTGTGTGTGCACGCATGCATGTGTGTGCTTGCGTGCGGGCATGTGCATGCGGACATGTGCATATGTATGTGTGCGATGTGTGTGTTTGCGTGCATGCATGTTTGTGTGCGTAAGTGCATGTGTGTGTGTTTGTGCACGTGCATGTGTGTGTGTCTTTGCGTACGTGCATGTGTGTGTGTCTTTGCGTACGTGCATGTGTGTGTGTCTTTGCGTATGTGCATGCGTGTGTGTTGTGTGTGTGTGTCTCATGTAATTTCAATTTCACTGCACTCTAGCACTGAAGGCGATTGATTTGTGTCTGGGAGAGAGTGATCCGCATGGAAGTCGTGCTGTAATCGAGCGTCTGCGGATCTCTTAAAGAACGAACGATTCGGCTTCAGGAAACGGATTGATCCGATACGGCTTTTCCACAGTAATGATGAGACGCTTCTGAAAGCAGAAGTTTAATTCAGTCACTGCGTAGAGCAGCCTTCACTAACTCCCTTCTGCTGTGTGTTCAACATCTCTCACCTTCAGCTGTCAAACCAGCGCAGATCAGTGTGTGAACGCCACTGATGCTCAATCAGTCTGAATGAATGATGGGAAAAAGCCAATCAGACGAATCACTTTGAGCTAAAAATATGTTATATTTTAATTATTTAACAAGACATTCACATGTTCATGGTCCTCCAATGTCAGGATAATTGGCACTTGGCAATTTATTTGCTTGTTAAGTAAATGAATAACGGAAAAATTAGCAAAATTCACAAATGTTTATTAGGAATGCGCATTCATTAAATTCTGCCTAATACTGATAATAAGTGGATTATTATTGTTGTGTTATGGCTGATAACCAATTGATGGGCAATATTGCAATTTTCTAGCATTTCTAGCGAATAAAGACACACAGAGGGTCACCGCATGTGTCCGGTCATCATGAGTGTGTGTGTGTGTGTGTGTATCTGCACATCTCCAGACGACTTCCTCAATATAATCCATAATGTCCTTCAGTTGGAGTTTCTCATTTGGACGTGCAGATAAGCTTCACTCCAGCAGGACCAGCACACATTACACACATACACACATTACACACATACACACATACACACAACATGCACTCACACGGCCATCAAAACAAGACAATACAGGCTTGACTGCGGCCGTGGTGTGTGTGTCCACGCATCTGGTTCCCTGAACGGAGAGCTTTTCAAGCACTATCGGCTCTTACATCACGTTTACTTCAGCCAAGACTCTTAAACCCTCTTCAGCATCTCAAACACACCAGAGACTGAACCACACACAACTGGAACCATCAGAATATGGTGCAAAAGTTCATTTATTTCAGTAATTCAACTTAAAAGGTGAAACTAATATATTATATAGACTCATTACATGCAAAGTGAGATATTTCACAGCCTTTATTTGTTATAATTGTGATGATTATGGCTTACAGATATGAAAACCTTTTCACAATATTCTAATTTTGAATTTGGGGTTTAATCCATAATCATCACAATTATAACAAATAAAGGCTTGAAATATCTCACTTTGCATGTAATGAGTCTATATAATATATAGAATTACTGAAATAAATGAACTTTTGCACCATATTCTAATGTTTTGAAGTTTCACCTGTACGTAAAGTAGGTGTGTTTATGAAGGAAACACGAGTAAAGCTGTGGAGTAAACAGTGTTTATCAGTGCTAGACTGGGATTTTTACACCAGTTTTAACCTTTAAATCAACATGAAATGGAAGTTGAGCTGGTCTTTACTCTATTGAGTATAATATACTCAATATACTCACTGATATAACTACGTATATCGAGTGAAACGCTTCTGGAACGAGAACAAATGTGGGCGGGGCTTGATTTTGACAGTTGGGAATTGATTGGGTGGTTGTGGTTTGCTATTGGCTGATCTCATGTGAGTGACAGGTTATAGCTCCGCCCACATCACCAAGAAGAATGAGATATTCTGAATCAAGATCACCCAGAACATCAGTTTAACACAATAATGATGTGTACGGATTAATCGTTTAAAGTAAATGCATGCAATATTTCATGAATAATGATAATGATAAGTAGTACACTAACTGTATAAAACACCAAATATAATGTTCTGAAGTGCATTAATGGTGCTTGTGTTTAATTAGCATTAATCCTGATGATTTCACCCGTCGTGACAGGAAACCAGCGGCCGCGCGGAGATGAAGACGAGACACGCTAATATTTTCATCAGTTTCTGCTTCAGGATCAGTGTGTGACGGAGAACATTATTCCTGCAGTCCACACGGAGCCAATCACAGCGTCACCTCCACAGGACCAATCAAAGCACTGACTCACTCACACTCTCTCTCTCTCTCTCACTTCTCTACACACACACACACACACACACACACACACACACACACACATCACATCATCTCTCATCATCACTCACACACACACACACACACACACACACACACACACTCACTCTCTCTCACAGAGACACAAAGTTTCTGTAACTTCACCAAGCTCATGAATATTTAATGAGGTCATCACGTAGGCAGCTGATGATTGGCCGTCACACACTCAGGTCAGATTCAGTCGTAAACTCTGATCAACAGCCGGATTATTGTTTTAGAACGACGAGAGAAGAAAACTGTGACCTTGAGACGAGAATACACACTTTTATACGCCTCTAATTGAGTCTCTCGGCAGATTGAAGCTGATAAAATCGAGTCACATCATAACACACACACACACACACTTCTGAACATCTGAAAGCAGCTCTCAAACATCTCCGCTATCTGAACCAGAAACAAACACACTTTACTGCTTTGAAATACTTTGATATTTTCTAATGCAGGGGTTAGTGTGTATGTGTGTATTGGTCAGGATCAGCGGTCGGGGTTAGTGTGTGTATGTGTGTGTGTGGGGTAGGTTTAGGGTCGGGGACGGTTAGTGTGTGTGTGTGTGTGTAAGCATGTGTAGTGCATGTATATGTATTAATGTATAATTATAGAAATACATATATTTGCATGAAAATAAATGAAATATAAATATAATAATAATCCATTTTTCAGACTGATGCCATGTTCAATTAGCTTATTTTTCAATACACACACACACACACACTTATATATATGGATCACATTCAGTATGAGCAACAGAACTACCGATGTAAAACACACACTAATCATTTCAACAATAATTCACATGCAACTCAGATTTATTCTGTCTCTCATCAGACATTTGGTGTGAAAGACCGTCACACACACACACACACACACGCGTGTGTTAAACGCCAAACAATAAACCAACGGCTATATTAACTGCATTTCTGCTGCTTCATTTCACCACAATAAATTATTAATATTGATCAGAAGAGACGAAGTCTGGCTGCGGATCAATGTGGTGGTGTTAATTAGCAGCACGGCATGCTGGGAAACCTCTAATGGCAGATGAAGAGATGTGTGTGTGTGTGTGGTCCATCATCTCACACCTGACATGATCTGACATCATTACACAACATGGAAAGAGTTGAACATGATGACGTGTGAGTCTGAAACATCAGTCACACACTCGAATCTCGTCACAGAACATGTGTTTAACACACTGAACGGATGTGATATGATTCATAAGTCTAACATTTCTGTTTAGACGAGGCCTACATTTACACATATTCTCCATGTGCTTTACACAAAATCTACAGGATTCCCACAACATTTAGCCAACGAAAGCCATGAAGTGTGTGAACGCCTCGAGTAAAGCCAGAACCATCCTGAGGTGTGGATCATTACGTGGATCATTATCCGACGAGGTGACCGTCGTATTAAAGGTACAATATGTAAGAATTTTGTAATAAAATATCCAAAAATCACTTACATATTTCCTGCACTTGTGTACTTACAATATCCCAAAAGTCTCCAAAAGATGTTTTTTTTATTTCAGAGAAATTGCAATTTTAAATAAGTGGCATATTTTTTATAAAAATAAAAATAATTTATATTTTATATTTTAATTAGTTACAATTTAAATCAAACGTTTTTACAAACAATAACTTGGTTTCCCTGGTTACGCCTGACGGTTTATTATTCCTTATAGTCGCAGAACCCTTCAGTTTAGCTAACTTACGAGCCAGGAAGTTAACATATTTTTTTTTCATGAAAAAAACGAAAGTGTAACGCCCATGGCTAGACAAGCATAACATAGATTTTTTTTTTGACCTATAATTAAAAAACACAGGTAGGCGTAGTATAACGGCTAAATAGATGTTTGTTTTGATACAATAAATTAGCAGATACTTTGACTGCCTGTTGCTATGGTTACTCACAGCTGATGTAGCTTGCGCATTTATTTATTCATTTCAAACGGTAAACAGTCAGTTTCACCAGAACTCCTTTACTAGGTGTCTTTTCAATGGACACCCTGCAGCCAATCAGAATGGAGTATTCACCCAGACCATGGAATAAGTAAGCAATAAGGTATCGTGAAT